>PVLD010009768.1:18765-74934 GCA_004027595.1 Dinomys branickii | reverse complement strand
TACTAATGATCAAACCCAGGGACACTCTAACACGGAGCTGTGTCCCCAGCTACCCCCTGCCTTTTATTGTTTTTGAGATACAGTCTCCCTAAATTGCCCAGGCAGGACTTGAACTTGTGCTCTTCCTGCCTTTGCCTTCCTCAGTGCTGGGTTTATAGGTGCGCATCATCATGCTTGGCCTTGGAAAGGATTTGTTAACTGATCCTCATTTCTAGATAAGATTCTGACCTACCCATAGAGATACTACATACCTATTTAATCTCCTTTCCAGGCTATGAGCATTATTTTTATCTGGTTTTTACAAACCCTTGCTAATTTATAATTTCTTCTACTTTCTCTCCCTCTCTCTCTCTCTCTCTTTTTTTTTGGGTACTGGGAATTAAACTCACGACCTCACACTTGCCAGACAGGCGCTGTGCTGCTGAGCTACATCCCTGGCTCTTCTATTTTCTCTTTCTTCCTGCATGTTAAAGGTTATTTTGGAGGTCATTTTTCTGGCTTCAGTATGCTTCAGTTGAATTTGTCTTTCACCTGGGCTGTTGTCTAGATTAGTTACCTACGGGGGTATATTCCACCCAATTGTAACTACTTTACCCTGAGTTCTTTTGCATGTCTGTCTTTTTTCACTTGCATACATATTATTGTTATATTAAAGGTGACCCCCCCCAAGATAACGCCAGCCTTTCCTGTTAGTTTTATCACCTCAGTGATCAGGGTAGATGTTTTCTTTTGCAGTCATTTCCTAGTCTCTCTTGACACTGTTGGTGTAAGTATTTTCCCCCAAATGTGTAGGGTTTTTAGAAAAGAAATTAAGGGAAGTTAGTCGGTGGAAATTCCACTCCTCTCCTGAGTGGGAAGGAGGAAAACATCAGTAAGATCAGTGGCCACGCTCACTTTGGTGTTCGTAGGTTCCACTGTGTAGAAGGACATGTTCCTTCTCTGCATGGGGGCTGCAGTGCTGCGTGGGCCAAGTTCTGGGCCAGGTCTCGAGGGTCACGCAGGACAGTGTGTGGGTCTGTACCAAAATGTGAATTCCATCCGACCAGGGAGTTCCTAGACACGAACCATCAGGACCACCTCTGCCCCTCCTCTGTGCAGGTCCCGCGCATCATCCTGTGGCTGATGGTGGAGCTGGCCATCATTGGCTCAGACATGCAGGAGGTCATTGGCTCGGCCATCGCCATCCATCTCCTGTCTATGAGAAGGTGAGGGGTTGTCAGTGTTTCGCTGTGCTTCAAAGAAAGATGAACGCACACATTTCTAGTTCTTAAGGTTCCACTGAGGTATCGTGTCTCCTTAGGAGCCCTTCAGGAACCACCCCCTCGCCACTGGCCTACTGCCCCTCCGTCTCCTGTATCCAGAGTTAGCGGTACATAGGACTATGAGGAAGTGTACAGCAGTTTCTGTTTGTTTATTTCTGTGTAAGTTTAGCCCCCTAGATAGCGAGTGCCTCGAGGCCGAGACCCTTAATTGCCAGCTTTGTGTGCTCAGTGTCTGACACACCACACTCTCGTCAGAGTTTGAGTGAGTGTATTTAAGTCGTTGTTATGGTCCTTAGTTACCCAAGGGCTCGCTTCCTGAGGCCTCTCCTGCCCCAGGTCCCCTGAGGGTTCTGTATCAGGAGAGCAGTTGGGAAGAGGGTGTTCTTCAGTGTTTCCTTCCTCTAATCTGCACTTCCATCTCTCACCTAGGGTTCCTCTGTGGGGTGGAGTCCTCATCACCATCGCAGACACTTTTGTATTCCTCTTTTTGGACAAATACGGTGAGGAGGGTGGGGAAGCGGGGAAGTCAAGGGAGCCGCTTTGCCTCCCTTCCTGCGGCTGCGGGGGAAGTCTGCCTTCAGAAGCTCACCGCCGCATCTCCCCTGTAGGCTTGCGGAAGCTGGAAGCGTTTTTTGGCTTTCTCATCACTGTGATGGCCCTCACATTTGGATACGAGGCAAGTGTTACCGGCTATTCAGTGGCTTCTAAAAGCAGAATTGTTTGGTTTGGGTTTTAGCCTTTCACTGTACAAGACAACAGTAGTCACTCTGGGAGGCTGAGGTAGGAGGTTCATCAGTTTGAATCCAGCCTGGGTGTGTTAGGAAGACTGTGTCAGAATAAAAAATTAGAAAGGACTGGGGTTGTAGCTAAGTGGAGAGGCCCTGGGTTCAATCCCCAGTACAGGGGGGAGGGGAGGGCCAGCAATAGCGCTAGGGTGGTTTAATTTAATTACATATATCAACAAAAAGCCAATCCAGGGACTGAGGATTTAGCTCAGTGGCGCAGCACCTGGCTGGAAAGCATGAGGTCCCGAGTTTGATTCCCAATACACCCCCCAAAAGCCAACTCAGCTGTGGGCTGATTTTGAAGGAATATAATGTACAGCAGCAATTACTGTATTTGAAGTCTGCAGAGACTGCCAGGTCAAAGATGACGGGGTGATTCTGTTTTGGTAGTTTTTCTTCGCTGCTAATTTAAAATGTTTCTGGTTTGCTCACCATGGTTTATATTAATTACGGCTTGAATTTTCTCTATATTAAAACAACTGATACATTATAATGATGAATGGATACCCCCCAATTTGTTCCCTGACCTAAACCTAAACGCTCCTAAGAATCAATACCACCCTTTGTAGTGATAACACCTTCCTGCGTCCAGTAGTAGACCAATGTCTACATATTGGCCTGGCTAAACCTTAAAGACTGTATCTAGCTGTGGATATGCCTCAGTGGCACAGTGTCTGCCTGGCAAGCACAAGGTCCTGAGTTCAATTTCTGGTACCAAAAAAATATATATTTATGAATGAGTCTTTGCTACAAGTGGGAAACAGAGGTGATTTTTTTTTATGAACATAGGTTAAAAGAGACATAGAATCAAGAATTGATTCTGTATACTAGGAGTTAACGTGAAGTTACTTACAATAAGCCCTTTAGCGGCCATTTCATTTTTTAGAACAATAATTACATTTTATGTCCTCCATCCTAGCCTATTCAGTCGCTTAAAAAGACCCAGTGTAAAAATAAAAAGGGCTGGCAATGTAGCACAGTGTGAAGGCCCTGCATTCAGTCCCTGGTACTGGGAGAAAGAGAAAAGGAAAGGAGAGGAGAGGAGACGGGAGGGAGGAGGAAGGAGGGGAGAAGAGGAAAAAGGGGAGAGGAAGAAATGCCTAGAAAGTGTCGTCCTGAATTTTCTGCCTCCCGGCAGCAAGCCCTTCGCGTTGCTCAGTGGGATTTATTTTTGCTGGGGTTTGAAACCCTGGGCCTTGCACACACCAGGAAATAGATACCACCCACCTGTATCCCAGAGCTGTCATTACTGTAAGGAGGCAGGCTCTGGCTGTGTTGCCAAGGCTAACCTCAAACCCCTGAGCTAAAGCGTTCCTCCTGCCTGAGCCTCCCGGGGCCTGGGACTACAGGTGCGTGCTCCTGCAGCTGGTTGACTGCGGGTCGTGTTTGGGGAGGAGCTGATAGGGAGTAAGAGTCACAGACTCCTCTGTGATGTGTTCTCCCGTGTGTTCTGTAAGAGTAATAGTTGATACTTTGGTCTGTAGTATGTTACAGTGAGACCCACCCAGAGCCAGGTCCTCAGGGGCATGTTCGTGCCATCCTGCCCCGGCTGTCGCACCCCACAGATTGAGCAGGCTGTGGGCATCGTGGGAGCTGTCATCATGCCACACAACATGTACCTACATTCTGCCTTAGTCAAGGTGAGTAAGGCCCTTCACTCTGACAACCCGCGCAGTTCCGTGGGGTCTTCTTTCCCTTCAGTTGCCAGGGGTAGTCATAGCTTTACCATGCCTAGCGTCCTGAGGGAGCAAGATTATTGTCTGAGACTGGATATTTATAAGTTCCACATGCTTGTTCTGTATTTTTAATTACTAAATTGATCAGGGATTACTGGCCCCACAGGTAAACTGGGGTTAGCATTCTTCACAAAACGTCTGAAAGCACACTAGATGTCCTTTGTGCTTAAGCCTAAAAGGCCTGAGGAGCCCTTGTACAGGTCAAGGGTAAAGGAGCCCAGCCAAGCTTTACCAGGGACTCTCATACTGTGAGATTTCAGGGACCTTCATAACTGGGGTTATGTACCCTTCAGATTGAAATCAGCTTGCTTTGTAGGTCAGTGCTTCAGCCACCGTGCTGAGAGTTCAGCAGTCACTCAGTCACTGGCCCCTCTTTGGGGAGTGTGTGGTGTTGCCAAAGGGTATGGACTTAATTGCTTAATGAACTAGGATTTAGGTGAGGGTCGGATCTCTTACATTTTGTCAACTCGGTTGTTTGCCCTCTTAATCTCTTAGATGACTCCAAAGTCCTGAATTGTCCAAGGAAACTGCTCCAACTGGTCAAAAGATGACTGTTTCTTTTATCTCTAGTCTAGACAGGTAAACCGGGCCAATAAGCAGGAAGTTCGAGAAGCCAACAAGTACTTTTTTATTGAATCCTGCATTGCTCTCTTTGTTTCCTTCATCATCAACGTCTTTGTCGTCTCAGTCTTTGCTGAAGCATTTTTTGAGAAAACCAACCAGCAGGTGGTGAGTAACCAGGGTCCTGGGTGGTCGTGGATGTTGGGGGAAAGTGAAGGCTGCCGTGGGATGGAAACTCAAAGTGCCTCGGAGCCCCGGAGAAGTGGACTGTAGGGCCAGCGCTGCCGCACATCATGGCGCGCCCATGGGAGCACGCAGCCTGGGCGCCGACAGGGCCCCCTCCCATCTGACCCAGCTTCTGGCCGGCAAGGGAGCTGGCCCAGACCCGAGACTGCCTCATGCTGTCGTGTAGGTGGTGTCACATCTGCTTCACTCTGTGGCGCCTCCTTTTGTTTCTTGCGTATCAGCTTCTGTCTGCCGATGGCCAGTCTGGCCGTTCGGGATAATGACAGGTTGGGAGGAATCAGGAAAGAAGACAGAAGTGACGATGAGGACAGACTGTTCGGTCCCGTGAAACTTCCCTCAGTTTCTGGTTGACTGGGTGGTGGTGATCAGGCCTTGCTGCTCACCAGCAGGACTTCTGACTCTGGCTCTGCTTTGACTGAGGGCTTCCCGTGCTGAGCTCTTGCAAAATGTCTCAGACGTTGTGTATTCCTGTGTGCACTGTGACTCAGTAATGGCTGTGATGGCCTCGGGTACAGGAAGACTTTAGAGGGTGAGCACCTGTGACACACTGCTGCCAGGCTGCGCCCACCTCGTCGCCTGTACCTGGGCTCTCACCAGCCCACCCCGTACAGAGGACTTGCTTGTGAGCGATGGGGAGCTCTTCTCATCTGCTCCTTTCCTCTGAAGCAAAAGCTGCTCTGAAACTGCTCTGGCTTCTAGGTGGATGTCTGTAAAAATAACAGCAGTCCCTACGCCGGCCTCTTTCCTGAGGATAACTCCACCCTGGCTGTGGACATCTACAAAGGGGTAAGCGTGCTCAGGCTTGTGCCCCCACCTCCCGAGTCAGTCCTCCCAGTGTTCTCTGGTCTGCTTTGTGAGGAGATAGTCACTTCCGATCTGACTGTCTCCTTTGAAGTATGAATGATTTCAGAGCTCTAGAAGCTGGCCAGTCATTTCTGTTGTATCGGAGGGAATAGAGGATCAATGGAGAGATGGGTTGTAAACCGGGAATGTGGGAACTACTGGTAACAGTATATGTTTCTGAAGGGTATTAACTGTGGTGACTGAAGAAAACGTTAGTGTTCCTGCTTATGCTGGTCGCACTGTGACTCCCCAAGAGTAGAGTATGTACACATAACTGTACATAGCCTTGCCCAGATTCATCCATTTGACCTTTTGCCGCGTGACTGTCATTCCCTATAACAGTGTTCTAAGGAATAAACTCTGGGGACTGTGATATAGACTTCTGTTTTCTCAGTATGAAGATGGAGGCGAGAGAGAAATCTTTTAGAGCTTGGAGAAGAAAGTAGACTAGGCTCAGGGATGCGACACGTCAGCAGCACTGAGACTGAGAGCTCAGAGTCAGATGGAGACCTCTGCCTGCTGTGCGGGACAGTGTTCCGCACACGCTGGTGTAGGCGGTATTTATCAAAGAGGTAGATGTGCCTCAAAGAAATGCTGCTCTCAGCATCGCCTTAGCAGGTCACCGACGCGGGCACACCTGTCTCCCTCCCCTTCGCAGGGTGTCGTGCTGGGCTGTTACTTTGGGCCCGCCGCGCTCTACATCTGGGCCGTGGGGATCCTGGCTGCAGGACAGAGCTCCACTATGACAGGGACCTACTCTGGCCAGTTCGTCATGGAGGTAAGTGCGGTGTCACGTAGAGGGAGGCAGCGCGGTTCTCTGTTACGTCTCACCCTCAGGCTTCTCAGGCCTCTGCTTGCCCCGCTGCAGCCTGTCTCACCTGTTCCCGAGGCTCATCCCGACTCTGCGTTTGCTTCCAGGGCTTCCTGAACCTCAGGTGGTCGCGCTTTGCCCGCGTGATCCTCACCCGCTCGATCGCCATCATCCCCACCCTGCTCGTTGCCGTCTTCCAAGATGTGGAGCATCTGACCGGGATGAACGACTTCTTAAATGTTCTGCAGAGCTTGCAGGTGAGCAGGGAGCGGGGGCAGTCATACCCCACGCGGGCAGCAGCTCAGCTCTGCCCTTTGGGGCCCGGCCCGGTGGGTGCTGGGTGCTGGGGGGAAGCAGAGAGGAGGAAGGAGCGTGGGCGTCTGGGGCTGCGGGGGCTGCGCACGAAACCCCTGGCAGCGGAGAGGCTTTGAGCGGTGGTTCGGGTTGATAAGCTGCAGAGTGGTGAGTGTGAGCGACCCTGACACGTGGAACCAGAATTACAGTTCATGTGTCCGGCAAGCATTAGCTGAACCATAGAATACTCTGCTAGGTCCTGGGAGATTTAAGAGGACAAGTCACATCCAATATTTATAAAGACAAAAAGAACTTGTAATCATCCATCCTTAATACTAATGACGCAGCGCCACAGATTTCTTTATAATATTTGAGCAAGTCAGAGGAATAAGAGCGAAGAGGTCTCACAGTTGTGAGGCAGCATTCATGCGTTAGTTCTGCCAGCCGCATCGCAGTCTGGTGTGACGCAGGGCCCACTGGTGGCCCTGTCTGATCTTGCGTCTTTCTTTCCAGCTCCCCTTTGCTCTCATACCCATCCTCACATTTACAAGCTTGCGGCCGGTGATGAGCGACTTTTCCAATGGAATGTGAGTACACTCACTGTGGTTCTCAGAGGGGCGCCGGGCCGCGGGAGAGGGGCGCTTTTATGCAGCAGGGCAGTTAGACTGACTCGCGGGGACTGTGCATTTCCGGAGGTGACGGCCAGCCGCTTCGCTTTGGCCTTAAGGATGGGAGATTATGAATGTGATGAAGGAGGAAGCACAGCTTTTAGTTCAGGTTTTAGAGTTTTAACTTTCCCGCTTCATAAAATTTTCATATTCATAAACTTTCAGCCATTGAAATTTTATGTTAAATTATCTTAGTGAGAAAGACATAAGCTAACACATTTCACATATACCTTGAAGGAGACTCAGTGTTTGAAATTACTTGTTAGGTTTCAACTGAGGCTAATGAAGTAACTTGTGCATCTAGCACTGTTGCTTGTCTTGTATCTTAGAGATTATTTGAGGCATGTTTTTTCTTTCTTCCCACCACTGCCTGACTTTCCCAGTTTCAACTTTATCTGATGTATAGTTAGAAGCATTTTCAGTTCCTTTTGAAGCTGTCCATGAGATGCAGTTTCTGTTTTCTGTGGCCCGCTTGGACTGCCCTCTCAGTGACTGTGCTGCTCCTTTCACAGAGGCTGGCGGATCGCGGGCGGGCTCTTGGTCCTTATCGTCTGTTCCATCAACATGTACTTTGTAGTAGTTTACGTCCAGGAGCTGGGACACGTGGTCCTGTACGTGGTAGCTGCCGTGGTCAGTGTGGCTTATCTGAGCTTTGTGTTCTACTTGGTAAGTCCAGTGTGTGGAGGCAACAGTGCAGAGGTTGGGGATGCTGTGGGGCGGCAGGGGTGGGTGGCAGCTGACATTCAGAAATGAATGGACCCAAAAGCAAACGTCACAGTCTATCTTCCGGTTATTGGGACAGTTTGTGTGGAACTGTGAAATCAGCTCTTTACATGTCTAACCAAGAGAGTGACTCTGTTTCCCACAAGTGGCAATTTCCTACTTCTGCCACTTGTCTGTGGTTTCCATTCTTGGTTCCTAATAAGGGTATGATGTGTTTGAAGAACCAAAGGAAGGTGGCAGTGTGGAGAGTGGTGCACAGTTAGAAGAGGGAACTGTGGATTGTGACGTAGAGCTTTGCAGTAGAATGCAGATAGGCTCACAGCACACTTCTGCTTGACCACGCACTGCCTCAGGAAGTCAGTCAATAGTGACATGTCCTCATCGGATGATGTTAGAGTCATTCTAACAGCCCAGGCTATCAAAGCATATCTACATGGAAATGAAATGCAAATTACTTGTGCCCAGATTTTATAAGTCTAGAGTAAATGTTATTTTTGGTGCTGAGAATCAAACTCAGGACCTTGCTCTTGCTAGGCAAGTGCTGTACTGCTGAGCTATATCCCTGGCCCTAGAGTAAATTATATAAAAATGATATAATAGTTGTTTTCAGAAAGTGGGATTATAGACTCCTGTTTTCTAGTTAGCCTTTAACGTTGCTAATATTAGTGACAAATACTACAACAGCTTCACCTCCCAATTCTGTATAGGGTTCTTTGGAAGGTACAGTGTTGGGGATGAGGAACTACAAGTTTACACCATGTCTGCTGAGAGAACGGTTAAAGGCAGAGGCCGGCGTGTTGTTCCCTAGGATCTTACCTAGTCCTGTGTCAGTGTCTGCCACAGGTTAGGTACTGAATTGAGAAAATCCCTTTAATAATACTGAAAATGTGTTTAGGATTAGAATTTCCATTCCCTTCACAGTAAAACTCAGATATACAAAAATTATACTGACTCTAGGGCCCAGGAAAACCAAGTAACTGAGTGTGCTGCTGATAGGATTGTTGTAAAAGTTAGCTGAGGGCCCATATGTGGCACAGGCCCTGGGTTTAATTCCCAGCACAACCAATTAATCAATTTAAAAATGTATGTATGTATGTATGTTTAAACAAAATCAGCTTAGAAATTTGGGGATTCTCCCTTCTGCAAATTGCTCAGAGGTGCCAAATTGTCCTTAGTGATTCTCAGACAAATGAGACTCAGTGTCCCAGCTTGATAGATGAGGGCTTTTAGCTCCCGAAGAGAGGTCTCCCAGGACAACTTCAGAGACTACATCAGTCGCTTTCGTCTCGCAGTCATAGTCCCCGTCTCTCCTGATGGGGGTGGGGAAGGAAAACGGTCATCGGGAAATCCCCAGTTGCACAAAAGAAGTCATAAACCCAAGCACTGAACACAGCACAGGAACACGTTACTGACGGCCTCAGGGCGTCCCGAGGGACAGTGAGGTCAGAGCACGTCTTGCGCAGCCCCTGGGGGGAGGCTGGTAGACTGCTGTGTGAGGAAGGGGCAGGTCTGTGTTTGCGCAGCACCGTGTGAGTAGGCGCTGTGGGGGAGAGGCCCTTCGCAGAGCCTGGCAACTGATGACTGTGCTTTATGTTCCAGGGTTGGCAATGTCTGATCGCACTGGGCTTGTCCTTCCTGGACTGTGGGCACACGGTAAGCATCTCTAAGGTCCTGCTGACGGAAGAAGCCGCCGGGGGCTGTGCTAAGTAAACACTGGCCCAGTCTGTGAGCTGCAGGTAGCCATCAGAGCCAGTGTGTTTCTATGGTTTACTGTGTGAACGTAGCTACAGGTATGTGCCGTTGCACAGACTGCATTTAGGACTCAAGTACTGGTTGGGAAGGACTTTGTTTCATGTCTGTTTGAATGATGGAGATAATTTTGGTATTTTCCCTGACCTGATCTGAGAAGGATCTTTGAAAAGTGAACATTTGCTGCTGTCATTCTAACACTAAATGCTTAAATAGCTGCCAAAGAGATAATTCCCTATGCATGATTTTCAACCAGTCAGTATGATTTTTTGAAACTGGTAAATGCAATACATTTCTCATAATGTAAATTACAGACATGGTAATTACAAATGTGCAAGTTTTAATTATCAAGAGAGCATATTTTTGAAGGCTGAGAAATAAGTTTATGTTTTCCCTTTCATTTATTTGAATTATTTTTAAAACCTCACTGTAATCAGTGATTTTGCCCGTATGAAATATCGAAGGAAGAGGTGTCTGCCTCAGCCGGCTCAGGGCTCTGCCACCTTATTCCCAGTTTCAATTTCTCAGTGGAATTCAAAGAGGCGAGAAGCGCAGCGAAGTTACACAGGCGGACAAATGGCAAAACTCCCCCAGAAGGAGTAGTGTCTGGCTGCCTTCTGAAGGCCCCTTCTGGAGCTTGGGAGCCCCAGGGCCACAGCCTGTTACTACAGGCTCTTGTGGTGAAGTGTCCGCTTGAGCGCAGAGAGCTGGGGAGAGCTCACCCCCGAGAGGGAGGGTCGTGACAGTAAAAGATGATAGCGTGTATGAGCTGCTGTCCTCACAAGACTTTGGGGTTGGAAAGTGAAGAAAAAAGAAGTGAAGAGACATCTGTGTTATTCCTGAAACCCACCTCTCACAAAGTCCTGTTTTGTGTCACACCGCTCTGCTCCATGCCTGAAGTGACTTTCTGGGTAATCTTGGGCACTGTGAACCTAACAGTACAAAGCGTACAGACTTGGAGCAAGTCTGTAGGTGTCACTGAGATTGCAAAGTTCTCAGAGAGGTAAACCGTGAGACCAGATGGTGGCGCTCTGGAGTCAGAGGAAATGAGCACCTTGAGCCTGGAGCTGCTGCTCTTGCTTCAGCCACTTCTGACATTTTTGTATGTGGCACGTGAGGCTGTATGATTCTGTCAACGCAGATCCCATTCATCTGGTGCAGATAAATAAGCACGTTTTGTGTAGCCACTGTCTTGGTGAGGACAGTAACGGGAATGGCACCGAAGAGCGCCTCGTGTTTGGAGCTCTCCTGAGAATGTCGTGGTTCACTAATGCTCTTCCCTCATCTGAGTCCCAGAGGCATTACTCCTGGTATTTTGCACACATGCAAAAGCGCAGACTGGATAGACTGCGTTTTATAAAGCATTAATGATAAATTGTAGTTTAACACTGACTACATTTTTCTTAGCACCTCAGTAACATGGTACTGAATCAGAAGCGACCATCGCTCTGTTCCTCCTCCCTGCCCCCCACCCTTTGACCATTGTTCACCAAACTGGTCAGAATCATACTCTGATGGAATTAAGGACTGACATCTTAAGACTTATCCACCTGTGGTAATTACGAGCCACATTACCCCCCACCAAATTCTTTGTAGAGATGGTTTGGTAACGTTTACCTTTACCCTGGGTCTGGGTGGGCCCAGGGTGTCTCAGATTCACAAACAGTTCAGGAAAACCTGCCACTATTCTTTTAGAATTGATATGTTTGACTTACACTGATGGAAAGCTTCTTCCCAGGTAAACGGCATTTCTCAATACTATGAGTATACTACTTTACAGTGTGAATAACACTCTGTATTCCGTACGGTCCTTACAGAGAGAAGGCGTACTTGAAGCAATGTTCTGGGTACAAAATGCAATGTGTACAAATTTTAGTCCTCCAGTGCCAGCATGTGCAGTGCATTTTAAATTGTGAATAAGGGTTTACAATTGTATTTTTGTTAAGTTGGCACTTGTTCTCCTAAATGTGATATGTAATTTTTTATTAGTACCTGTGTATGGTACAGAATGATTGCCTTCATCCTGGGGAGTTGGTGCGTGTCCATACACATCTCTAAGTGTGACGTGTAGTAATTGTGCTGCTGCTGTGTACTGGAAGTTAAAGGTGGAATGGGGAGAGTGTCCTGTGAGGTTCTGCTCTAGGGATGTCAGGAATGGTTACACTGGAGCTTTTAGTGACTGTTTTGATATGTACATTTAATATGTAATTAAAATTTTTTTCTTTTTCCAATTTGGTTTCGTGGTTATTTTTTAAAACTTGAAAATACTCTATTAATAGGATCTCAACAACTTTGATACTGAAATACCAAACTTTTAGTTACTATCTGGAGTCACACACTAAGCCCACACAGTTAGTGGCTCTCTCCTTTAAGGGACAGAAATAAATGTGTTTAGTCCTTAGAAAGCTTATGGTAGGTAGAGACACCAAGACACTAATTCTGTTATCCATATTTATAGGTTTGCAGTAGCTAAAGGTCGTATCATGACTACATTTACACTCGATATTTCATCCTGCCTTTCTCTCCTCCAAGCGGGGTATTCATCTCCCCGTAACATCATTTCACTATTCAAACTGACTTTTACATTCTATATGTATTGCCAATAAATATTGAATATTTAAAGAGGAAAACCAAAATCTCTTCAATGCAAAGCAAATGGAGACGTTGGCACACTTTATTAAAAGCAAAGGCGAAGCTCAAGCACTGTGTACACTAGCAGCCCTGTCACCACACACACGACAGGAAAATCCAAGTCACGGCTGACACGTCACAAAACTTACAGGACTTCCTTCTCTCTTACAGCCTTTCCTGTCTGTCTTAAGGGAGCTGAACATATAAATAATCCTGTAGTTCTCCATGTCGGCTTCATTAACCTCTCGGTTCCTTATTCTGGTTTAATTTCACCACTAAAACAAAATGCAAAACAATTTGAAGACCCTTACACAAAGCACTTTACTGCCTTTTGGAGTGAGTCTCAGGACGCCAGCCTGTCCCGACCCTTAGTCGTGAACATGAGAGTGGCTCTCGTGACTGTGCCAACCGTGCTCTGAGTACCTGCGCTCTCCACCTCACCCTCCTGACGAGAGGCCCCGCGTAGGATAGGTGGGGCATCCGAGAGGCCCCGCCCCCGTACAGATGAGGCATCCGAGAGATACCCCCCCATAGATGGGGCATCCGTGAGACACTCCCCCATAGACGGGGCATCCAAGAGGCCCCAGTAACCTGCCCGCCTGACGTTGGCCATAAACGGGCGTTTGGCCTTCGAGCCTGAGTAGCTTATTGCCAGCGCCCAGGCGTTCATTCCCAAGCTGTCCTGTAGCGCGTGACACACCCTTCGCACTGGATGAGACACTGAGCTTCACCGCACCAGCAGGACCAACAAGTCCAAGCATTTGCTTGTATGTTCAATTAGTGTCAGAATGTGTCTTAGCTTAGAAGTTGCCAGCTATACATACTGTTTGGCCTGTGCTGGATTTTTAAAGTTTGGATGCTGTTGGCAGACGTAGGAAATGGGGAGGACCCTCTGCCGTCCCGCCCTGGCACTAAGGATAACGGGGTCACCCATTTCCATGATTCCTGCACACCCAAAAGTGCTTCAGCCTGCTGTGTGCCAATTAGCTCCATTTCTTAGCGTCTCAGAACCACGTGACAGACCCCCATGTGGGAGTCCCGCCTCCTAGGGCACGTGGGACTCACTGTGGACACCGTGGGACTAGCAGCTCGAGCCTCCCTTGCCCCATGAGGAAATGTTTATCTTTGCTTACTTGTGAATGGCTTCAATGAATTATCAGTGTATCTGAAAATTGCTACTAGTCACTGAAGCCTGCAATTTAAAGACCCCAAATGGAGAAGCAAGTTGGTCTGAAGGGCTGTTTCCTTGCCTTAAAGCCAGTGTCCCTCGGTATCTTCTCTGCGCACCGGTGGGGGTGGTTTGACCCTGGCCCCTTCTGATCTCTGTTATGTTCACACAGTCATCACAGCATCCCTGTGGGGTCACACAGGCAGTTGGTTATGTGTTGAAATATATATTCATTGGAAACTAGCCTGCGATAGTGCGTTAGTGTCCCTGGTATTTCCAAATGTAGCAAGTATTCCCATCCCACTTCGGGGGAGTAAGCATCTAAAAGGATACATGACTTGCTGAAGGTCATAGGAAGAAATAAAGTTTGAGCTTGATCCCGACTCCATGCCTTTGCCACTACACTGTAATAAAGCCAGTTCTCTTTCTGTATTGATTTTCTGTGTTAACTTATAGGCTGTTGGTTTCTAAGTGCAATAATGTGCCTGAGCCCTAAGTGATAACAGAAGGAATAGATAAGAATCAGTGATTGTCCCACGTTGTATTCAAGGAAGAGGAAAAGAATGAAAAGATGCAACTTCATAGAACCCGACATCAAGCATCAGGACTCAGTTTTCTAGGAGCGGGGTGTGCGGATAGGTTTTACAAGCATGTGAAGTGATTTTGAAATTGGGTGGCAATTACTTGGGACCCATAGCTCAGCTCCCTCTCTCAGCACTTTACCTTTTTGGTTTTTTGATGAGAAGGTTTTTTTTTTCTGCTCAGGTGCCAAGGGATAATGGGACCAGGATTATAAGGATCAGGACTTAGACCATTTAAAATCTGATTTCCAGTACACAGTCCTAAAATACAAAAGCAGAGCATGTTTGCCCATATTATCCTGGTCTGACGTCCCACCCTGAAGCAGCATGCCCAGGGATAGTCTGAGGGCTAATTTTACTGAGGGCATTTGACATGACTTCAACCCTTAACTATCTCAGTTCTTATTATTTTACCTTTTCTTTGTTTGTTTTGTTTGTTTGAGACAGAGTTGCTATGTAGTTTAGTTGCTCTTAAACTCACTAGGTATTCCAGGCTGACCTCAAATTCTTGGTACTCCTCCTGCCTCAGCTTCCCAAGTGCTGGAATTACAGGCATATGCCACCATAGCTGGCTGACGGTTCCTTGTTTAAACATTAAAAACCAAATATCATTAAGCCACTTCTTTTCTGAAATAAAACTACAGCAATACTGAAAATGCCCTACATTAATGTGCTAATTATAGATGTATTAAGTATCCCGAAAATCAGACTAACACTCTTCCGTCTTTTTTGTCCTCAGTATCACCTGGGATTGACAGCCCAGCCTGAACTCTACCTTCTCAACACCGTGGATGCGGACTCGCTCGTGTCTAGATGACCGGCAGCCCGAGAGACTGCACAAGAACTGCTTTGTCCATGCCCTTTGTACCATGTGTCTGTTCACATCTCTGTTAGTTCAGAGGTGAGTTTTGTTCAAGCACTTTGAACAAAAGATGAAGATTTCCTTATGGGAATTGTGTTACAAGCTGACAGCTCGAAGTGTAGGTCAGTGACCCACCTACCTCGCAGCAGCCGTACCCTAGCCAGAGTTCATGATTGGCCTGTGACGGCCACACACCCTCTGGGCTTGTGTCTTCTAAGATTTAGAAACTATGGATATATTTAGGTAAACCTGAGCATCTCAGTTAGGTGGAGTTTTAAGATTATCTAAAAGTGATCTTTTGTATTTTTAAACAAATATATGGTTCAGGGAGGTCAGATCTTTGTTTTGTTTGGGTCGTGACTGAGAAAAGAAAGGGAGTAATGCTCTTTTTGTAGTGAGCCAGTCAAAGTGATTGCCTTCAAAGTGATTCTTCACTGTGCCAGTCACATTTCACTTTGCTCGTCATCAACAGGATTGCGTACTTAGTAGCTACTGAGACTAGCACATCATTTCTACAGAAAAGATTTTACCAATTTGGTGACATATTTCATTTTGGCCATCGGCCTGCTTTGTAGTTACTATCTTCACTGTCACTTTCCTCAGAATTTTTTCTAGCTGTGATGGTATTCCTCTACCACTGTAACATGTAGTAAAAAGATTCGGAAACCATATTTTAATCAGTGATTAGTTTTCCATGCTGCAATGTAACTTGGCCAAGTCTGGCATTCAAATTTAGGAAGAAAGGGCCAGGGATACACCTCAATGGCACAGCGCCTGCCTGGCAAGTGCAAGGTCTTGGGTTTGATTCGTGGTCCCCCACCACCCATGCTAAAAAAGAGAAAAAAAAAAGAGCTAAGGCTTCTGGCGGGGGATATAGCTCAGTGGCACAAACACCTGCCTGGCAAGTGCAAGGTCCTGAGTTTGATTCCTGGTATCCCCCCCAAAAAAAACAAATTTAGGAAGAAAAAAAAAACTAACAACATTTGACTGTGTTAAATCCTAACACAAGTTAATGGAGGTATTAATCTCTCTTAAGTTTGTATAATTTGTCTACTTTTCCTATTCCCACTCCAAATACCATCTCTAGGTCCTTAGTCTATTTCTAGAAGTAGCAAATGTTTGTATTGTTGGATCTCCTAGGAAATGCTAAGCATTTCATTTTAAGATATTTATGCCAAGTAGTATGAAATTAATACTAGTTCAAAGCCAGGCATGGTGGCACATACCTATAATCTCAGCACTCAGGAGGCTGAGGCAGGAGGATTGCTGTGAGTTCAAGGCCAGCCGGGGCTACAAAATGAGTCCAAGGACAGCCTGAATTACATAGCAAAACCCTGCCTCAGAAAAAAAAAGACGTTAATACTAGTTCAGAACATAGATTAGCGCACATAGTGCAACCTTCCTATAGACTTTTTTAACCCCTGTTCCTAACCATTTTAAGGTTTTTTACCTTAAAATTTTTGTAATAAAATAGTTTCTATTTAAAAATAAAAACTTTTAGGATGAGGGTATAGCTCTTGTCTACTATTCAGAAGACCTCTGGCTCAATCCCCAACATTGGGGAAAAATAAGAATGAAAAGTTTCATTGTGATTACGTGATTGAAAAGTGGGATTTTCAGCACTGGACCCACACCCTGCGTGGAAGCGCGTCTAGCTGGAACTGAATGGCTGCTATTCATTTTCAGTGCCATGAGCCAGGGACATCAGCTCAGCGGCACAAGTGCCTGCCCGGCAAGGGCAAGGTCCTGCATTTGAGTTCCGGCACCAAAGAGAAAAAAAGTGTGGAATCACTGCCAGTATACTGACTGCAGGGTGCCATACACCCGCCTTTCATTCCTCCTTTCCTGCTAGCTCCCTGCTGTCTTTGCCTGACGCTCAGCAGTCCATTTTTCATTGAACATTAAATACTTGACGTCTCCGCCCTATTTTAAAATGGCTTTTAATAAGACCATTTCTTTTTTGTTTGGTGGATCTAGGGATTGAACCCAGAGCCTTGGGCATTCTAGCAAATACTCCAGCCCTCTCCAGTGTAAGACCTTTATCTTTACATCTAGATAACTGCCTAACTTCCTTTCTAATGGTTTGACCCTCTAAATGACGGGAAATTCTCTAAAATGAAACTTTAAAATTCCTTCATCTCAGTGCCTGGCTAGCTCAATTGGTAGAGCATGAGACTCTTAAAATTCCTTCATCTCAATTTCAGGTGCTCTTGCGACTTGAGATAGGAATAGCAATTGTGCAGCCTAGATTAGAGTCCTTCTGATACTAAAACAGAGAGCAAATTAACATCACTTATAAGTTCTCACTTGAAAAGTTGAAGTTTCAGTGTTCTGATAATAACTAAGTAAGTTTCAGATAGGGCTGGGGTGTAGCTCAGTGGTAGAGTGCTTGCCTAGTGATGCACAAGGCCCTGGGTTCAATCCCCAGTTAAAAAAAAAAAAAATCCAACAATGAGTTTCAGAGAGTAACTCTAGGAGAACCAGGGTGTTAGACTTCCCGCTCTCCCTAGGCAACTCTGTTTCTCATTCATTATCAAAGAATGTTGCACAAATTTAAAACAGGAGGAATATCCTACTTGCAACTGATAAGAGAAGTGACTGGTTAAGCTGAGGTTAAGTACTTGGAGGTTTCTGTAGCTTTTCTTTCTTTTTAATGTATGTTCCTGGGAACAGAGTTGAGTTCACAAAAGTTTACAAGTATTCCCCAACAACACTCAACTCCTCTAGTCAGAAAATACGATGATAAACTGAATCATACTAAAACCGGTGGAGGAGGTTGGTATTTAAAGACTGAGTTTTGGGTGAGCATTTTTACAGAATCAAAAACATTTCATCATCCTCTAATTTGTGTTATACAAACCTGGATTTCCATGTGAAGTGTACTTGTGCATTGTATTAGTTCTCTTTTACTGTAATGAAATACATGAAGTTGATTATTTTGCAGAGAAAAGCTGTTTATTTAGCTCACAGTTCAGGACGTTCAAAGGTAGGGTGCTAACTTTGGCTCAGTCTAATAAAGCACCTTTTGGCTGTGTCACATGGCGAATGGCTCTATGGTGGGCGCCTGTCTCAGAGGAGTAGATAACAGAAGGGGATGTGGAACTAGAGGGAACAATCCAAGGGCCAGGCGCCCTCTTTTCATAACATCCTGCTCTCCTGAGACCTGCATCAGTCATTTCCAAGGAGACTGATGTAGCCTAAACTGCACTAGCCGCCACCTCTCCAAAGTGCACCCACCTCTCAACATTGCAACCCTGGAGACCAGGCTCCCAATGCAACATTTGCGGGGACGCACTAAGGTCATTTCCGAACCATATGCTGCAAATGTTATAATAATATTAAGAATTTACTAGGTAGGCTTACAGGGTCAGAAGTGGAAGACTTCCAGTAGCCACCTCTGGAATCAGATATGAAAGACTGCAAAATGGCCATCTGCCCCCTGGAGGCCTAGAGGATCCGTCAAAGGTCAAAGGCCTGGAACTCACTGCAAAGCCTGATGCAAGTCCGTGACGGGAAAGCCCAAGGGTCTGTACCGAAGTCTGCACGGGAAGCCTGCTGGCCCTGGAGACAGATGTCCTAAGGCAGTTGCAAAGACCGGAGCACCCTCAAAGGGGACAAAAGGAAGATTCCTTCTTTCCCTTTTAATTTCCTCCAGACTACAACCCTACTGGTTGCTGCCACCCACTTCAGGGTGAGTGAGTCTTTCTTCCTCAGTTTACAGGCTACATGTCAGTCATTTAGAGACATACCCAGAGCTTTGCTAATGTGCTAGGCAGTTCCTACTCAAGTCAAATTGACCTGTCACAGTTAGAGATCGCAGTGATGGAATAGCAGCCTACTGTAAACATAGTTTGTGGGCTCGCATACATAGCTACTTTTAATAAATTAATACATTTTATTGCTGTTTTTAAGCAGGAAATAGTCTCTCAGATTACAAAATGGAGCAACGTACTAGATTTTATAAGAACCAGTTCCTAATAATGCTTTGTGAATGCTTTTTAATGCTGAGTGTATACTGAGAAAGTAGTTTCTTTCCAGGAGCCTGCTTAGAAATACCCTGTCTTTGTACAGTCCAGCATGTGACAGGATGACTTACTTGCGTCAGCTGTCCCGTGTTTCTTGACCGTCATTAGCGTTAGCTGCCTGAATAGTCCAGCGGAGTAAAACCGTTACATTCTTTCCTTCCCTGTTTTCCACAGAGGATATTATTGACCAAATAGGTGTCCGCAGTGATACAACAGCGGAGCATCACGATGAGGACAATGACCACTTTTAAAATAATAACCCGTGTTGGTAGAGAGACGTGTAATTAACAGCACAGTGGTTAAGATTTAGAATGCAAGCATGTTTTCAACACTCCTCCGCCTTCCCCTTCCCCGAGTACTAGGCTTCCTCTTCCTGAGGATGCGCTCGTCCCTCGTCATAGGAAACACCCGCCGGGATCATCACACAGCGCAGACACCATTACACTGCTAATTTTAAAGGTAAAACCTTTTTCCTCTTCCCTAAGTTTGGAGCCTTTGAAAGTAGCCCTAAATCAAGACAGTTTTTTACTTCCACAAAGTCTCTTACCTTTTTAGAACCCAAAAGAAGCCAGGGATTTAGCTCGGTAGCATAGCACCTGCCTGGTAAGCATGAGGTCTTGAGTTCCATTCCCAGTACTCAAAAACAACAAAACAATGTTTCTAAATTTATCCTGATTATAACCAAAGGAAGCTACAGAGGCATTTGAGGCCACAGATATACTCAGCGTTGAGCATGCACTTTGGTTTCTTTCTTGTGTCACACCAGATCAGATTAGCGCTTCTGGACTGAACGCTCTTTGCCAAGGGAAGTTGCTAGCAGCTTGCCTTTGTATGCCCAGCATGTGAAACAGGTGCACAGGCATTTAAATGTTAAAACTTTTGTATTGGAGTCAAAATAGTCAATTTTGTACATGAATGAAGTGCTGAGCGATGAGTTACCTTTAAGTGACGGGACCATTGTCATCTCTGGTAATTGACACCCATTCCAAAAAGTTTAAGAAACCTTGATTTTCTTGCCCTGTTTGGGGAGAATTAAGTGATAAATACTGTCACACATCATAGATATAAAAGTTTTCTGTGACCGCTATCTCAGGTTGGTGTCACATAGTAAGGGCTTATTTTCTGCTGCTAACTAGAAAGTGAGTATTTATGTCATGGGGCTGAGGACATGGCTCTCTCAAAGAGTGCTTATAAAGCATTCTTGAGGCTTTCAGTTCAATCTTCAGTACCACAAAAAAGAAAAGAAGTTTAAACATTAAGTCAGGGCTGGGGATATAGCTCAGTGGAATAAGCACCTGCCTAGCAAGCACAGGGTCCTGAGTTCGATCCCCAGTACCACAAAAAAAAAAAAAAAAGCAAACATTAAGTCAGAAAAAGGCATGAAGAAGCGATGTTTTTTAGTTGACCATGACTACTGATTTGGAAATCAACTTCTTAAAACTTTTGAGACTTAGTAAACAGAAGCTGTGATGATGCTTTCTGATACTTCTGGAGTAGATTTGCTACATAGTGAAATTTCATTCTCCAGAACAAATAGTTCTCAGGAGCCATTTACCTTTCCTGCTTCTGGCATATACATTCATTTTTGGACACATTGAAGAATCGAGGCCTAATGGAATCTTTATCTGTAAAATAGAGAACATATAGAAACAAAAATGTACATCAGGGAAGAATCAGTTGGAGCAAACACTGAATTTCTTTCAGTTGTATTTTTCTGAAATTTATCCAAAATGCAGAACTGAACAAACATACGCCCTCTCTTCCAAAGTTTGGCTTGGTACATACAAGTGGATCCAGAAACAAACAAATGAAAACTTTTGGGAGTTCTTTAAGATCAAATCAATCCGAATTTATGCTTTCAATGTACCCTCCCCAAGTCTGAATTGACCATATTGGTGAAATGACAGGAGTGGCAAACGATTCATGCAGATAGTGGGGTTAAAAACAACAGGCTTCTCACTTTAGTAAATGTCTTCTTGTGCTCAGTGTCCCAAGGAAAACAAAGAAGAATGGACCTAATCTCTGCTTCTGGGAATTTGCAACCTAGTGAGCTATAAATTAGGTATGAATTTAGGCAAATATTATGTGTGGCTTTCGCAAGGCCCTGGGGCCAAGTTGAAAGAGGCCAGCAGCCAGGGGAAATCGGCTCAAAAGAGGAGAGATGCTTCTGTGGATTTCTTGATGTCAGCAAATGCGCACTCCCAAAAGCAAGTTGAAGTTATCACAGATTTGAACTGTAACTTCCACCCCTTCGCTGATCCAACTCCCTCTCTGCTATTGGAGTATCAGCTATATAGTCCTTGAAACCTAATTCTTCACCTTTTTCTTTCTGAGACTGCCTGTTACTATCTTCATAAAGTACACGGGGGCAGGGGATATAGCTCAGTGGCACAAGTGCCTGCCTGGAAAGCGTAAGGTCTTGAGTTCAATTCCAGGTACAAAAAAACAAAAAACAACTACAAATAAAGTACATGGAGGAAAAGGGTCAGTAAGTTCTCATTATCTCTGAGTTAACAAATTAAGGCAGAAATCTGCAGAATTTCCTAATGAAATAGTAATGCAAGTATAACTGATGTCCAAAGTACAAGCCAGTTTTTTTTGCTTGATTCAGTAACATTGTCTGATTCAGAGAAATTTGTAATACTTGTTTCCCTGTCCTATGGGTTTTTTGACATGTATTTATTACCACTTGCCTAGTTCCTACTTTTCTTAGGGTCCGGAGCACAGGTCGTCATTGAATAAATGTTTGCTGAGTTGAGATACATACCCAGTATTTTCGATCTTAATCTTGGTGTTCCCTGAAGTTAGGAATTTACTTCTCAAACTTAATTCACACCTGCTGCTTTCTTATATGAAGCTTCTGGAATGTCTGTAGGCAAAGGACTGTTTTTATTGTTCCTGAGCTTTTTTTTTTTGTACCAGGAATCGAACTCAGGACCTTGTGCTTGCCAGGCAGGCACTTATGCCACTGAGCTATATCCCCGGTCCCTCATGAGCCTCTGGGAGCACTCCAGAGCTGGCATCTGCAGTGATAGATTCCTGCCCCAGTAGGAATTGTTGGCGGCGGCCTAACAGGGCTGGAGCCCCCAAACAGCAGCCTGTCTTCCAGATGAACACTTCCCGCCCCTTCTCCGCTCAGCCCTGAATAGGGCTTCCTCTTACCCTTCCCGCTCGCGAAGAAAGCGCCAATCAGCTCCTAACACGACACTGAGCCCAACGATCAAGCTCCGCCTCTAGCCAGAGTCCGGGTAAACCCCAGCCTGCTTTGTGTGCCTCTGAGGAGCCCTGTGCTGCATGCAGCCCTCCCCTCCCCTCCCCTCTTCTCTCCTCTCGCAGTCCAGAGTAAAGGTCTCCTTTTCTCTCGTTTGTTTCTTCTGTGTCGAAAACTTAACATGAAGTAAGGGTAATATTTCCAGAGACTTCTCTTAAACCTGTAAAATCTGATGCTTGCAAGTCCCGACCGTGGTGTCAAAATAGGTACTTAATAGATGTAATGGGATAAAGCTATGTAAAGCAGTTAAGAGTGTCTGGCATGTGGTAAGTGCTCATTAACAGTTACTACTGTGTTCTCTTAATACGTATTCATCCTCCTACGGAATCTGCACTTTGTTCCTGGCTCTCTATACTAGTGACAGGCAAAGGCCTCCATCAGTATGAAGCAGACACCTAGGATTCATCTTTGATTGTTCCTCCGTCCTTGTCCCAGTCACTTGGTGCTAAGTCATCAGGATTTCTGGAATCCATCTCTGTTTTTACTGTCATTGCCTTAACTCAGATCCAGTCCATAGTCTAATTGGTTGCTCTGGTTTTGTCTCTTTTGCAAATTATCTCTAGGCATTTTTTTTTTCCTTTCAACATTTTTTTCATGGTGAAACATAATATGCCCGGAGAGGAGCATGTAAAACTTAAATGACCAGATTAACAAGAAATGGTACAGTGGGCACCTGAAATTATTATAGGTGTCTTGGTTACTTTTCTCTTGTTTCTGAGACAAAATAACCAACACTCAAATGGAAGGAAGGAAAGGTTTATTTAGCTTACAGTTTGTGGAGGTCTCAGTCCATATTTGGCTGGCTGAGAAGCAGAATGGCACATGGCAGAGGGCAAACTATTCATGGCAGCAGAGCACAGCAAAACAATCGCAGGCAAGCGGCCAAGCAGGCAAGCAGCCTCTTCCTCTCCCTTACCTTGTAAACAGGCTCCCCCCACCCAGGGGGCGTGTAGATCTCACACAGTCTCCATGCCCTCCTCTTCCACAGGCTCAGGATGTATACAAAGTAAGCACCCTGGCTTCCTGCTGAATCATTCAGCCAAACCGCTAGACTCCCCAAGTTGACACAATGTATCAACCATAACAATAGGTAACCATAGTTTTTCTCTTCTGAAAGGTAACTGTTGTTCTCAGTTTTGTACCAGCTTAGCAGAGCCGGAGCTATGCTTCTTAGAATCTGCTTCCTTGAGTAGTTCTGGGTAACCCGGCTTATGTGAGACACTCTGCGTGAGACTCAGAGCTGAAAGCTGGAACTGCAGTGGCCACCTTCTTGTTCCTGATGCACCGCAGCAGGCACTGCCATGATTTCCGCACCACCTCAGCTCATGCTGTGGGCGGCAGCAAGCCCCACGTCTCCTTCAACCCCTTCTGGGTCTCTTCGGTGACAAGCACTCCTGGGTCATTTGTTGTTTAGCTGCATGATGTAGGGTGTCAGGTTCTCCAAGTCTTTCAGACCGAACTCAAGTTCTGTGATTTGGGGTTCCAGCTCATGCTTACAGATTCCAGTTTATGTTTCCTTTCCAAGTGCTGCCTTGCAGACTTGAGGTCCCACCGTTAGGAGCATGAGCAGCAGTTTCACATGGACTGTGGAGCCAGTGCACAGCATTGCTTAAGGTCGTGCCTCTGTAATAAGTCCTGGCACCAACACTGCCAGTTTTGCTTCTCTGAACTTTGGCTGATCCAGAATAAGATTTAGACATACTTCCAGAAAACAGGCTGTCTGCACTGGCTCTGGATTATCTGGAATTGTTTCTTTGATTTCATTAAATTCAAAGGTATTAATAATCATTTTTCAGGCCAGCATGGTGGCACACACCTGTAATCTCAGCTCTCAACAGGCTGAGGCAGGAGGATCGCTGTGAGTTTAAGGCCAACCTGGGCTACAGAGTGAGTTCAAGGCCAGCCTGCACTTTATAGTGAAATACTGTCTCAAAAAAAGAAAAACGCCTTTTTCTGTGATGAAAGAGGGTGTTAGCAGGGCATGGCATGCAGTAGCAGAACATTATTACCTGTCAGTACTTCATTTACATACCTGTAGAAAGCCAGGTTTTGGGTGATTAGGTATTTAGTGTCATAGACCATCTAGTGGAAATAAGGGATATAACCACTTTGCTGATTTTTAAGTGTGCTAGAGAATTTCAGAAAAAAAGCAATGGGCTCAGGGCTTTTAATTGCAAGCCCAAAGCCTTGGGAGGGGCCTGAAAGATTCATGACTTACTCAAAAGAATCTTATAACTTATAGAACTATGAGGTTCACATTTTGGAAAGCCCCACACAGATCTCATCCTGGGAGTGGTTAATCACGACACAAATGCACAACCTCACAAAATCTTTCTTCTTAGGGTTAGAGTATTGATTTGGAAAAAACCCTGAAAAATCGGATAGGAATTTACGGACAGATACTGACGAAATGGGTCCTTGAAACCTGTATTTTACTGGAAGTCCTTTGTCAGTGGAAGAAGTCCTTCCGTCTTTGTCTAAGGATGACGGAAACTGTGACCAAGAGTTAAGCACCACTTAATGAAGATGAGTACTAGAACTTCCTTGATAGACCGTTCTTAGTGGTCTTATTCCTGAGGGACGTTTGGTGATATCTGGAGACAGTGGTGGTTGTTACTCTGGGTGTGGAAAGTCAGAGGCAAGTCAGCTGGTATCCAGAGTTCAGAGGCCTGGGATGTTGTCTGATGTCCTGTGGTGCACAGGACAGCCGTCCCAGAGAAAGAACAATACAGCCTTGAGTATCGTTAGTGCTGAGGCTGAAACATGCCCGTCAAGGCGGAATCCAGAGGGTGAGGAAGGAGCACACTAGTATCGCTGCTGCTGCTGCTTCCAGAGGTGCTGTGCAGCCCGCGGACAGGCAGCCCTGAGGAGCCCAGTGCAGGCTGTGTGGGATGCTGCTGTTACTGCTGATTGTACCACTTTAGCCAGTGACATAACGGTTCTTATCAGCTGTTTTTCCTAACATACCAAGACTGAGATTGGCTAAAGGTCATAGAAAACACTGTGGTCCAGTGCCAAGGAACTGGGGGCGGGGCCAAGCAGGGAGAACAACCTTTCGTCCCCAACAAATCAGAGATAGGATCTTACAACAGACTCAAAACCCAAAAACCAGTTATACCTGAAAGAAGTCTCTGAGAAGTAGTCATTTCCTAAGGGTTCGAAATCCTAGGACTAAAGCAACTCATCATAGGCAATTTACAAGCATCAACCCAGGAATTAAACTAAAAAAAAAAAGAGAAGACACTTAAACAAGATGCAACGCCAGATATCCAGTTTGCCAAAGGCAAACCCAGGGAGCAGTGAGGTGGGACAGTCTGAAAGTCACCTACCTGGCCTCTCTGAAGTGGTAACAGCAAAGCAAAAGAACCAAAGGACGAGGAAGACCGTTGGGGTGGATTTTCCTGCCTGCCCACTCCCTGAGTGTTTCTATGCCTTGCACTAAGGGTTCGGGAGATGCATTTGTGAAGGTGGCCCTGGCATCTTTCATGAGTCCTGTGGGGGCTGTCCTCGGTGAGCCGGGAGTGACAGCGGGAACTACCCGGCTCTCTGAATTCAGCAAATACAGTAACGAGATCCTGATGATATGGGGGTCAAAGGGCAGCATTTAATTGACAAAAACAAGGAAAGCTTGATTAATGCCCAACAGCATCTAAGCAATAATCAGAATAATCCAAATAATAGGAACCTTGCCATTTATTAGGTATTTGATTTTTTTTTTTTTTTTTGAGATAGGGTCTCACTATGTAATCCAGGCTGACCTTAAAGTCATGGCAGTCCTCCCTCAGCCTCCCGACTGCTGTGACTGTAGATGTACACCACCATCCTTGGCCCAAGAACATTTGATTTTTGAAGTTCTAAGAATCGAAATTGATGGGCAGCACATAAGCAGAAAAGCTCTAGGTTTGGTGAACCAAAGTCTGACTTGACTCATCACAACACAGAGCCATCGCCCCCCTGACTAATTCCTAGATGAGAATAATTCCGCAGACCCAAAGTCCTTTGGCTGGGGGAAACTATATCCCCTAAGAGAAAGCCCCTGTTTCAAAGCCTTCATCCAATATTTATTTATATATACAGTATGTGTGTGTACATATATGTACACATGCATAATATATATATGTACACATATACTAGGGAGTTGTAACCTTCGCCCAAAGTAAGCTGTGGCCATTTACCAGGGTGTGTGTACAACAAAGAAGGGAAATAATCATATTTATTGAGGATTATTGAATAGTGGATCTAAACTGACACTAACTGCTATGGTTTATCAGTCAAAGTAAGGAATCTTAGAGGTCAGGTGGTCAGTGTTGTTTTGCAGTAGGTCCTTATGCAGGGTGGGGGCAGCCGAGACCCCCAGACTTATGTAAAGGCAACGTGGTGTGGAATCTATCATGCCTGGGTGCAGGCAGGCAGAAGGCGATTAGGACCATCTGCCCTGAACAAAGAGAAATGTGTCCCTTATATAGGGATGGAGAGAAGGCAGGGGACATTAA
Source organism: Dinomys branickii (assembly GCA_004027595.1). NCBI lineage: Eukaryota > Metazoa > Chordata > Mammalia > Rodentia > Dinomyidae > Dinomys > Dinomys branickii. The sequence goes on along the minus strand of PVLD010009768.1, from coordinate 48,225 downwards.
GCAGGAAGATTTATTTTATTTTATTTATTTATTTATTTATTTATTTTTTTTGGCAGTACTGGGGATCGAACTCAGGACCCTGTGCTTGCTAGGCAGGTGCTTATTCCACTGAGCTATATCCCCAGCCTCTAAGATTTTTTTATTTTAAAAAAAAAACAATGATACAAAATTTCAAAACAAGATAGGAGAGTAATGATGGTTAGGACATTGCTTATTATTGTCTTCAAAGTAGTTACTCAGATTACAAAACATAGGCATGAAAAATTGATCAGATCATATAAGCACAAACCTTTCATTTCAATGAACTAACAGAAATTAGTAATATACTCATCTTAAATATCTGCGTATTTACTTCTACTTTCCCCTCCCTTCTTTGGTCCTTTCCCACATTGCAGTTTCTCTTTCCTTTTGAATAGCATCTCATTTCCAGTATCTGTTGTACATTTTGGATCTTACTCCTTTAGCTTCTTACACTAGGAAGACAAAATGATGTTTACACATGCAAGACTGATTATTTCACTCATGAGTATGGTCTCAAGTTGCATCCACTTACCTATAAGAGGCTCTAGTTTATCCGTTTTTGTGGCTGAATAGCACTGCATTGTATCTAAAGAACACATCTTTTTTTATCCGTTCCTCGGTTGATGGGCATTTGGGTTGTTTCCAAGGCTTAGCTATTACAAACTGTGCCGCTGTAAACATGGGTGCACAGATACCACTATGGTGCGATGTTTTTAATTCTGGGAAAATAGCCAGAAGGAGCATAGCTGGGCCAAGTGGGACCTCTAATCCTAGTTTTGTGAGGAACCTCCACACTGATTCCCACAGCGGTTGCGCCGTCTACACTCCCAGCAACAGTGGAGAAATGTTCCCTCCCCTCAGCCTCACCAGCATTTGTTATTGGTTGATTTCTTGATGACAGCCATTCTTTCTGGGGTGAGATGGAATCTCAGGGTTGTTTTAATTTGTAATGACCAATGATGTTGAACACGTTTGCATATATTTATTTGCTATTTGTATTTCTTCATCTGAGAAGTGCATATTCATTTCAGATGCCCATGTTTTGATTGGATCTTTAAATTTGGGAGGTATGTTTTTTTCAGTTCTTTATATGTTCTGGATATAAGTCCTTTGTCTGAAGGACTGTTGGCTAACATTTTTTCCCACTGTGTGGGTTGTCTTTTCACTCTGTTGGTGATTTCTTTTGCTGTGCAAAAGCTTTTTAATAAGATGAGATCCCAGTTGTTGATTCTTTGGAGTATTTTCCGTGCAGTTTGGGTTTTGTTCTCTGCTAACACCTATGTCTTCAAGATTTCTACCTACTTTCTTTTCCAGTATTTCAGTGTTTCTGTTTTTTTTATTTTTTTAAATTTTTTGTGTGTGTGTCTTTTTGAGACAGGGTCTTGCTATGCAGTTCAGGCTGGCCTTGAGCTCACTTTGTAGCCCAGGCTGGTCTCAAACTTGCAATGATCCTTCAGCCTCAGCCTCCCAGGTGATGGGACTACAGATGTGTGGCACCATGCCCAGCAGTGTTTCTGTTTTAATATTTAGACCTTTGATCCATTTTTATCAGGTTAGTGACCCCTAGTTATGGTGCACTGATCAGGCCCACAATCTCTCAAACAAGTGGATGGCGAAGGCTTAAATAAATGAGACAAGTGAAATGATTTCAGGGCTCCAGCAGGGTCCAGCTCTCTTACAATATTTAAGATTCTCTGAGTTAAGACTAAGACTTCCCTGGGCAGCCCGTATTTATTAGGTTTTCAAAGAAAGAAGGGGAATTCTGAAGAAAATGCAGGAATCTGGGCAGGACTTGGGAATCCCTTTAAGGACTTCTCCAGCTCATACATGGTGTAAATTTAGGAGAACTATGGTATCTGCAGGAAGGCCTCCACCGCGGAAGTGAGATGCCTGCAGCTGCAGCCACCGTTTAGTTAATTAGGGTTGAGCCAAAAGTCCTTAGCTGTGGCCTTTTCTTGTCCTTGGAGCCTTTGTGGCTTCACCCACCCTTACACCCTCAGTGGGGACCAGTGACTCACAAGTTAACATGAAAAGCCAATTGGTTAATATTAAATCCTGCACAGAGCTGCTACTGTGTGCCCTCCATCACATTTTGACTTTAGTTTAATGCCTAGTGATAGATATGGGTCTAGTTTTAGTCTTTAGCATGTAGACAGCTGGTTTTCCCAGCACCATTTATTGAAGAGGCTACCTTTCTGCCAGTGAACATGTTTGGCTCCTTTGTCAAAGTATGTTTGTAGTTGTGTCTGCATCTTCTAATCCATTCCACTGACCCTCAGGTCTGTTTTTTGCCAGTACCGTGCTGATTTTAATTACAGTAGCCCTGTAGTATAATTTCAAATCAGAGATAGTGATGTTTCCTGCCTTGCCTTTGTTGCCCAGGGTTGCTTTTGCTATTCTAGGTCTCTTCTGTTTCCACATGAATTTTAGGAATGTGTTCTCTAGTTCTGTGAGGTATGCTAATGATATTTTGATCGGGATTGCATTAAATCTGTACAACAGTTTGGGGTGTGTGGCCATTTTCACAATGTTGGTTCTTCCTACCCATGAGCGAGGGACAGCTTTCATTGTGTGATCTCTTCAGTCCCCTTTTGCAGAGCAGTGTAATTTTCACCTTGCAGACCTCTCACTTCCTTTGTTAGACTGATTCCTAGGTGTTCCATTGTTTTGGATGCTATCGTGAGCAGTGCGGTTTCCCTGATTCCTCTTGAGAGGTTCCCGCCTGGGTATGAATTGCTGAGTTATTATGGTGGTGATGGTCTAACACAGCTGCAGCCCAAAACAACAGCGTGTCTCCCCAGCTACCACCCCCCGCTCAGCCGAGTACAGCTTCCTCCTGCCCTTGCCAGGAGCACACAAAGAAGCCCCCAATCAGCTCCTAACACGTCTAGCCAGAGTCTGTATAAACCCCAGCTCCCCTGTCTAGCCCCAAAGGAGTCCAGTGTCGCATGCCAGCCTGTCCTCTCTGTGACTGGGGTAAAGGCCTTCTTTTCTCTGTTTGGTTCTTTTCTGTGCCAGAAACCTAACACTCTCTGTGAGTTTGTTGTTTGTGCACAGGAAGGCTATTAATTTTAAAATGTTGACTTTGTACCCAGCTACACTACTAAATTTGGTTACTAAATCGAGAAGTTTTTTGGTGGAGTTTTTGGGGTCTTCTATATAGAGTATCATGTCATCCAGCCAGGAAGGTTTCAATAAACATCTGTGGTCAAAGTTCTCTGGGAGTCTTGCGTCTCAGTGGGCAAAGTCCTTGAAGTGTCTGGCTGTCTCCAGATGTCCCGAGGTGTCCCCAGGACCTGCAAAATGCCTTGTCCTATCTTATCTCCTGCACAACCTCCAGTGCTGGCCGGTGAGTTCCCTGCTGAGAGGAGTGCTTGTGCTGGCAGGTAGGCTGGGGGCTGGGAAAGTCCAGTCTGATTCAAACCTTACAGCCCTTTTCACATAGCCTGGTGTGTTTCCCTAAACTTGGTACTCCCTAGTTTCAGAATATATGGTTAGACCAGACAATGCTTAACAACTATCAGAATTCTCACACTTGTTTTCTAACCTATAAAGGAAGGGCTGTTATTGTAAGGGAAAGGCCTTATCTGTATTGAAAACCAAGCGAATACCATTCTAATTGCCTCTGTCTATCACAGTAGCAAACTAAGGCATTACTATATTACGGCAGTGATGAGTCCTCATCAGGACCTTGGATTCCAAGGTAGTGGTTCCTAAATATAGGTCTGTGGAGTTTGCTTATTTGACAGAAAAGAGATGGTATTTGGAGAATGAAATTGGATTCCTGTAACTTAAACAGGTGACCTCTGTAATTACAGCTTTTATTCGAATGTGGTTTCCTTGTTAGATAGAGCAGATCAACACATTTGCTCTTTGATATGCAGCTTTAATCGGGTTGATTGCTTTTCTCTCTCTGTAAGATTATCAGAAGCAATTTGCCTTCACCTGGCAGCTTCTGCAGTAGACTGTCACTGTCTAGTGTCAGCACTGTGTCACTTCTGCCCTGCGCCGTAGTCTGGCTGCAGGACACTGATGATCTCTTCATCCCACAGGACACTGCCTTCGTCTATCACATCAGTCTGATTTGAATATAAAGGGGAAATTGCAATGCAGGACGTCTTCTGGGGTACTTCTCAGAACTCGCATGTCCTATCATTGAAAGACAGTGGAAAATCACACCCAGTATAGAGAAGATAGCTCGTGGCCTGACCCTTTAGAAACAGAAGTATGGGTCATCCCACAGTCAAACAAGCAGAGATAGCCAAGTGCTTGCAGAAGGCAAAGGGGATACAAATTACAAAGTACAAAAACATATCATAATACAGATAAAACCACATGACCAGTTGTGGAAATAGACTGTGATTGTTATAAATATTTATTCCTTGTTTTGCTGTGTGTACGTTTGTGTATGCTTTAACCAATTTTTTCTATTCCTTCCATTTTCCTATCCTCTAAGATATGGTAGTTAGCAGCAGTTAAGTTTACATCTCAGAATTTAAGTCACAGAGTATCAAAGTACAGTGATTCGGCTCAAAGAAGAATCTCTGTCATCCAGAGAGGGAAAAAGGGACTTTGTGTTCTCTTTTGGAAGAGGGTTCATGTGTTTTGGTTGCACAAGGGATCACTGACTTTGGTATTATTTTATATGGAAGGTAAGTGTGATTAAAAGCGGATGCCAGGTGGACAGTGGCTGGACAGTGGAGGGCGTCTGTTGTGTCTACTGAGCTATAACTACAGTTTCGGAATTCCTTTATCTCTTCCCTGGTTAGTGCAGGAGAGATGTTTTCCATGAGATTTAGAAAGCAGAAGTGAAGCAGTAGCCACATTCTTTTTATGCTTGGAAGGCCGCACATTTTTATTTATCTTTTCACCCGCCTAGCGGACATGAGGCAACAATGATCAGGGCAACCACACAGGCCGTTTCTCCTTCAACTCTGCCTCCTTGGTCATGGCTGTGATTAGCTCCAGGGTGCAGGGCATCAGTTTTCTATGTTACTCTGACCATTAAATTTGGAGGCTTGGATGTGATTTTAAAAAACCACAAACGGTTTTCTCTGCCTGTGCGTACCACCAGGGTATCACCAGTAAAGCCTCCTCTCTCCTGTCATATCTCGGTCAGAGTCTGCCTGGGAGACTAACAGCCGTGGAAGTCCTTCCTCAGACAGCTGAGCTCTCAAAGAGCTGATGAGACCGAGAAGCCATTTGAGCAATGAGAAACACGAGCTCTGTGGCGGTAAGACCTAAACACCGAGCTCGGGGGCTCGGGTTTACCCCTGCCACTGCTGCGCAGGTGGATGCAGCCGCTAGTGCACGGCCACAAGGTGAACGGAAGAATTGTTGAAACAAGAGGGCTTTTGGGAGAGAATTGTGCTGAAAAACATGGCCACAGAGATTGTTTTAAAGCATTGTGGGAAAATAGGGCCATGATCCTATGGGTAAAGCTGACATTTCCAAATACCAGTGTGGGCACAGTGCCATATGCCTACAGTGCCCTCTATGTGTGAGGCTGAGGCAAGAGAGTTGCCAGCTTGCAGCCAGCCTGGCACTGCAAACGAAACCCTTCTCAAAAGATAAATCGGAGTACTTCACTTCTGAATGCTCCCTACTGGTTGAGTAGCCATCATCTCTCTTTTCTCCACCTTCAAATAAACCAACTTCTCTTAGTTTATTATATATATATATATATATATATATATATATTTTTTTTTTTTTTTTTTTTTTTTTTTTTTTGTGGTACCAGGGATCGAACTCAGGATCTTGCACTTGCCAGGCAAGCACTTATTCAACTGAGCTATATTCCCAGCAACTTCTCTTACTTTAAACTTAGCTTCTTTAATTCTTTATTGACACTGGGTTTACCATTGCTGGGAGCTGCATTTTCCAGCAGAGAAGTGGCTTACAGTACATGGAGACAGACGGGAATGAAAGAACGGGTAAAGCAGAGTGGATTTAAGGAAAACCTAGGCCACAAGGAAATAAGGCCACAGCAGAAAACAGCCACATTACCAGTACCAAGGCTGCACCTCCTCAGGGGAGCTCAGAGCGGACTTCCAGAAGCTCATGACGGACTTCCGCAAGAGGAAAGACTGGCCGCGCACAAGTGCTTGTCCACAGAGCGGCGAGCAGACCGGTTTTACCTGCAGGGCAATACAGAGCCTATTTCTTGTCACAAAAAGGCTGCAGCACATCCTTGTGAAGCCACGAGGCTGACACAGCCTGAGCAGGCCCGCTTGTCCCTGGAATTGCAGAGGGACGACCACAGAAACAGCTCCTCAGTGGGACAGGGCGAAGCGTGAGGAGCGAGCGAAAGCCCAGCAGGACGCAGCCAGGGACGCCGCCGCCCGTCTCCAGGCATCTCGCAGGCCCTCTGCGGAGGACACAGAGGGCCAGAACCCCCTTCTTGCTCAGAAGCAGTCTTTCCGCAGAGAGACGCCTCCCTGGAATGTAGGGGTTTGGGCAGGGATGCAGACACAACTGCTGTATTTGAGAGTGGACTCACGAGCCACGTACTGTAAGCAAAGCCCCGAAAGAGGACAGAAAAGTTACAGAGGAGCGGGCAGCCGGAAGTGCAGATTTGAAGAGACGTAGTTTCCTCGTGGCTGAGAATGAAAGAAGGAAAGAAAATCAACAGCTAAGGGCCGAAGAGGCCAGACTTCTGAGAGCTCCCATAGAAGAGGAGTGGGGTGCGAGTGCTGATTTGGTAGAAAAATCAAAGCTGTGGAACTAGCCACCACATTCAGAAAATGCTGCAGCCTCTTCAGCCTGGCAGAAGTTTGCAGCAAATACCAGCAAAGGCAAGAACATTCCAATACCCAACTTTCCTCCCTTGGGTTTTCCATCTCCAGAACTTCCACTGAAGGAGCTCTTGAGGGCATGCTGAAAGGATTTGTGAGGCATTAGAATGGAAGGTCAGGGCCACCCACTTGGGACCCCTCCTGCTCTCAGGAGCTATTCCTAGTCCCCATTCCTTTTCTCCAATAACCTACCCTATTCTTAAAAAAATTAAATAGAATGGAAGGTCAGTAGAGAGGTCAGAAGAAGCAATAATTCAGTAACACAGTTAATGGAGAAAAAAAACAGAACAGGAAAACCACAGGCAAAAGGTCAGTCCCAAAACTGTCATCGCCTGGCTGCTATGGGGGAGGGGTGTGCCCGGACGTGGGGACAGTCACTGTGAAGCGCTCTCGGCTCTGAGTCTCCCCACAGCTAATGGTCCCGCCTGGCAGATGCAGCTCAGAGGTTGGCTTTCTCCTAATACAAACCAAATGGCTACCCACAATAATATTTTCTTTTTTTTTTTTTTTTTTTTTTTTTTTTTTTTTTTTTTTTTTTTTTTTTTTTTTTTTTTTTTTTTTTTTTTTTGCGGTACTGGGGATCGAACTCAGGACCCTGCACTTGCTAGGAAAGCGCTTATTCCACTGAGCTATATCCCCAGCCCTACCCACAATAATATTTTCAATCAGTAATTATGTTTTGTGTCTTCGGAGTTTAAATGTATAAAAGTGTTATGTGTAGTCATCTATAATGCCATAAGTGATAATCCTAAACCTAAATCATACAGGGGTCTGAGGGGCTGCCTTGTATTTGAAATATGCCCTTTATCATGCAGTGGCTGTATGCATTTTGCCTGGCACTTGTGCCTGCTGTATGCATTTTGTCAGGCACTTGTGCCTGCTGTATGTGTGCATTTTGTTACCCACATTTTGTTTATAGAAGATGTGTAAAGAAGATGCAAACCTTTCTAGATGAAACTGTACCACAGTCACACTACTCACAACATACTGATCACTGCAAGACTGTCAGAAGTATTTAAATTTCCATTTTATGAAGAAAAGAACCAAATTATTAGTTATGCTTTTAAAAAAAAATACCAGTTTACATAACCAGGGTGCATTTTAAATTTAAGTTCTGTTTGTTTAATGGATCATTTGAAGATACCAACGAAGTACACTGTGTTTTTAATGATGAATGAGTGGAAGTCATGCTAGCTGCCAGTAGTTGATTGTACAAAATCAAAGTAATTGTGTTTTTTAAAAAATAATAAGGCAACCCACCCTCAACCCCCCATCTCTCAGGAGCTGTTGCTTTTCCCCATTCCTATTCCCCACACCTTTCCCCAGTAAATTGCCCTACTCTTAAAAAATAAATCAGGACAGAGGGTGTGGTTCACTGGTAGAGTGTTTCCCCAGCACATGTGCGGCTCTGGGCTCAACCCCTATAATCACAGCTGACCACAGCTGTGATGTAAAGAAAACCCTGCCAAAGTAGTAGATGGCTGGCGCCTCGTGAAGAGGTCAGGCTGGCTCTGGGAACCGTAGTGGTGGCGGTGGAGGCGTTCTCCTGGCAGTGCCAACTTTGGTCACGGAGGAAATTTCTGTGGTCATGCTGGTTTTAGTGGCAGCCATGCTGGTGGTAGATATGGCGGCAGTGGGATCCGCAATGATGAAGCAATTTTGGACATGGTAGAAGCTACAGTGATTTTAGCAATTACAGCAATGAGTCTTCAAATTTAGGATCCATGAAAGGGGGAAACTGTGGATGCAGAACGTTTTGCCCCGCTGGTTGTAGATGCCATTCTTTCACCAAACCACAAAACCAAGTTGGCTGTGCGTTAGCTTAGAGCTCCCCTCTCGGGGCCTAACTAGTAACCTAGATTGAAAACCATTTCTCACTCACAAACTGAGACTTGGGCTGGGGCATAGCTCAGTGGCATGAGTACCTGCCTATGTTCATTTCCCAGTACAAAAAAAAGAAAAAGAAAAAGCCTGAGACTTAAGACTTCCTCTCTCCATCCCCTGGCCTAACTCCTAGCACAGGCTTAAAAGCTGTGGCATCCTGCCTCTTGAGGGCTGGCTGGAGCCTCCACTTGAGAGCCCTGGCCTGCCGCTGTACCTGTTGTACTAGTAAATGTTTCTGCTTTGATTAGTCGTCTCTGGGCATAAATTCTGACCTCTGTGTCAGAAATCTGACATTTGGTGCCAAACCTTGGAGGCCTCAGGGAGGCAAACAATCAGGCAGCTACCCTCCAAGCCAGTGAGTCTCTAGTCTTCTGTCTGGTCCTTGCTGTTTCCCTGCATCTGTCCATCTGAAGACCCTAGCACCAGCTAGCTCCTGGTCCTTTCTGGCCTAGGAAACTGTACTCTGAGCTCAGCCCCTCAGGCAGCCCAGGAACCGGTTTCCTGGGTGCCGTGACCCGCGTGGCCAGTGGGGTCCTAAGGGGGGGGAAGAGATTAAGAAGAAACAAGATACATAAAGAAAAGCGGGGACTGGGTGGAACCTGATCTCTCTGATGGAGAGGCAGCGACGTCCCAACCCCAGAGTCTTTGTTTATACAAAGGAAAAAAAGGAGAAAGCTCGTGACAGGATCCAGAGTGCCTGGTCTCGGTGTTTGCTGGGAACACTGAAAGCAGGACATTCTCAAAGCTGTCTGCGCTGCAGTTAACAAGGAAGAACAGCAAGGCCAAAGCTGCTGGTGTGCAACTGAGGTAGAGGTCAGCTTTTTTACACAGTCTGCCCCTGGCATTCTGTGTCCTTGGGACTGGCTTGGCTGTAGTCTCTAGGAATTTGCCAACTGCAGGCTCAGCCACAGTCCACACACTCCCCACACCTGCTGGCGGCCGCCATTAGTGTGGGAAAACTCAGAGACCCAGGGACACCAGTCTCTCTCTGGTTTTCCCTTCTGTCTACCTAGAGTTCTCACCCACTCCACTATGGGCAACTCCAATTCCCCAAAAGAGTTGTTTTTCTTCTATCTCCTTTAAAACCCTCTATCTGGGAGGGGCAAACATAACATTAAAAAAAAAAACAACCCTTATTTTCTTCTATAATGTAGTCTGGTAGATAATTAATAACCTGAACACAGGACCTTCAAATACTTCAAGACTTACAACATCATTCAGCACAATGGCAAATGATCTGAAGTCCCTTATGTGCAGGCTTCTTTATATTTTTGCAGCTGACCTCACTCTCCCAGCCCTGTACTACCTTCTAAGTTCTCCTTCACGGCAACCTAGACTTGGCTCTACTCTTGTCCTTGAACCTGAACTCAGTCCCACTGACCTCACGCTCCCACCTTCATAGGGCTCTCAACCCTCAGCCGTCACGGGCCTCCTCTCATCCCCTCTCCCTGCCCTCTCCAGCCTTTGCTCTCCCCACCACCCGCTCTCATGCACACCAACTCCCTCCTGAACGAAAACTGCAGCCAGCCTCCTTCCCCACCAAGACAAAAGATCTCCTTAACCTACAGGCCATAAAGGGGCTCTGCTACCTTCAAATCCTCTCCACTGGACCTTTTTGTTTTTGAGACAAGGTCTCGCTATGTAGTTCAGGCTGGCCTTGAACTCACTGTGTAGCCCCAGGCTGGTCTTAAACCCATGGTGGTCCTTCTGCCTCAGGCTACCCAGTGCTAGGATTATAGGTGTGTGCCACCATGCCTGGCTTTCTCCACTGGGCTTCTAAAACCCCCAAGTTCTGAGATGATGGCATTTCTCAGGACACCTTTGGATTAGAAATGAAAGCAACTACTCTCTGAGCAGCCCTGGCATCAGTACTGAATTAAGTTGCATTAGTTAGTACAAGTGTGTGTTACTGACAGAACAGTGCTGCCTTCCAGGTGACCTGTGAAAATGGTTCGCTACTCTCTTGACCCAGAAAACCCCACAAAGTCATGCAAACCAAGGGACTCAAATCTTCATGTTCACTTTAAGAACACCCATGAAACTGCCCAGGACATCAAGGGTGTGCATATCCGAAGGGCCATCAAGTATCCGAAGGGTGTCACATTAAAGAAGCAATGTGTGCCATTCCAGCGTTACAAGGGTGGCATCAGTGGGTATGCCCAGGCCAAACACTGGGGCTGGACACAGGGTCGGTGTCCAAAAAAGAATGCTAAATTTTTGCTGCACATGCTTAAAAAAGCAGAAAGTAATGCAGAACTTAAGCGTTTAGATATAGATTCTCTGGTCATTGAACACATCCAGGTGAACAAAGCACCCAAGATGTGCCTCTGTACTCACAGAGCTCATGGCCAGATTAACCCATACATGAGCTCCTCCTGCCTTATTGAGATGATCTTTACTGAAAAGAAACAAACTGTTCATAAAGCAGAGGAGAAAGTTGCACAGAAGAAGATATCCCAGAAGAAACTGAAGGAACAAAACTTATGGTGCGGGAATAAATTAAGCATAAAATAAATGCAAATGAAAGTAAAAAACAAAAAAATAAAACCCAGAAGTTAGTTTTTTTCACAGCATTAGTATTCTAGCCATTAAAAAAAAAAAACCCAATGGCCTTACTGTCTCCTCCAGAGCCTACGCACTGCCATGAGCCTGCCTCCCTCTCATTCCCGGATCCGTGCCCCGTCCTTTCCTCAGTGCTTCCAGTGCTTGTCTTTTTACAGTTCTTGATCTCACAGATGCTCGTTTTACTATCCCTCTCGAGATCCCAACACCAAAAACTCCCACCAACGTACTTAAACTGTCCTTTCTCAGGGATTCTGTGTCGTCTGTCAGCCCACACCTTTCTCAGCAAACACTAGGCAAAGACCTCCTGCTTCTTCCAAACGCTGCCTTATCCAATATGTTAACAACCTTTTACTGTATAGACCTTCTCTAAATCTGTGCATTGTATGTGTTAGTTATTTTTGAGCAGCAAAGGGACGCCAGGTATCTCCAGAGAAGGGCCAGTTCCTGCAGTCTGAGGTCATCTGCCTTGGGCTTCACATCACCCTTGCTCGTAAGGGAATCACACAAGATTGCAAAACCCTCAGCTCTCAGATCCCTGTACCTCAATCAAAATCTGATCTCCTTTCCTGTTTTGGACGGCGGATCCCAAACTCTAGTCTCACAGCTAAACCCCTGCATGAGGCCACCTCAGGAGACCTCAGTCACCCCTTACCCTCCCCATCTCTGTCATCAGCTTTCAACCAGCTCAGTCACCTCTTACTTCCACTGGCACTCAGTCAACACAAGGGCAAATCACTTATAAATCCACTCGCCAAATGCATGCTGCAAACCTAAAAAAAGTGGTTAGAACTTCTGCCCTTTGCCCTCCTGCACATCCACACCCACCTTGTGCACCCCGTCTCTCAGCCCATCACAACTGACGCATGGGCCTGCCGTTGTCCTCAGCAGTGCTCCCCAGCACATCCTCTCTCAGAGACTACCTCCACAGGTCCTTCTAATATGCCAACTTCTATCAACGGGCTGAAACTTCACTCCCAAAACCTGATGACAACCCCACTCCCTATGGCTCCTGCCATGAGACAGGATCTGCTTCAAAACCCTCAGCCCCGAACCCTTACAGCCAAATGGCAGGGACCCCGTACCGTCATCTTCACCGTCCCAATAGCCACAGAACGTTTGGAACTTCCCTCTTGGATCCACTTCTCCAGACCAAAACTCGTCTCTTTAACAAGCACAACCCTACAGGTTTCTCTCAGGTGGAAATCCCACTTCCTGGCTTCTACATCTCTCCACGTCAAGACCAGGCAAGAAAAAGCTGACTAACCCGGTCAAACCAACAAACTGAGCCAGCTCGTGAGTTTATTGTGCTACTCCTCAAGACCACCAACCTCCTGCACAAACAGAACAGGAACCCTTCCCTTTGTGTGACTGTTGTCTACAGAGATTTCATAGGTCTTCCTCTTGATTAACCTCTTGACGTCACTAGAGGCCCCTCTGTACCACTAGGTCTCAATTTATCCACCCTAAACTTGCTGTGACCTACCCAAACTTTTTAAACTCCCTCTTCTTTTTCATATTGACTCCTGTAAAAGATGCAGTTCAGCCCAGTATTCAAAACACTCCCTCAGTCTCACCTTCAACGTTTTAAACCAAACAAATCCCTCTCTGGGCCAAGATTTCTGGCTGTGCATGTCTGTCTTCATCCGCTTTCACCGTCATTCCCACCCCAAATCAACCTGGGTAGTCACCCAGACATAACTTACTGTGTGAAAGGGTGTAGGTCCTGCCTTTAAATATCAGAACACCAACCTCCTTAACTCATACTGGACAGCCCTGGTTGATAGGGTCACCTGTAGAGAGCCTTCCCTGGGGTCCTTGTCATGGCCCAGAAAGTTGATACTTACAATCCCATGAGAAATTATTGGAATTCTAGCAAGTCAATTCCAATCTATCACATCCGGTGCAACCCAGGGTGAGAACAAAGACACTAAGGCAGATTTGTAGTTATCGGGAGCCAAGGGGTCCTAAGTCCGGCCACGATGATGGGCATCCGAAACAAAGGCCTCGACCCAAGGCCGAACACAAGTTTTATTCATTCATGAAGAGGGAAGTGGCTTGAGGACAAGTGACTATGAGAACCATGGGAAGTAGGTGCGTGCCATGAGCCAGGCTAGGTAGGAGGCCTGAAATCACCTCTGCCAGTGCAGAATGAAGGACATGCAGAAAGAGTAATAATCTGTGTAACACAATTGAGACAGTACCTAATGTTTTGGGGTCAGTGCTTCAGCTCTGATGTGTAATGTTTGAAGCCCCAGGAACTGATAGCCTCTATCCCAAGGCTCAATCCCAGCCGACAGTGTGGAGAATCGGCTCACACATCGCACCTCATTCCAGCTCACTCATGGGAACAATGGGGGTCCAGGGAAACACGCCTGCCATCTCCAGAGACCATCACCAGCACCTTGACTAGACCGATACGCACTGCTCAGAGCCAGCTGAAGGGATAAGGAAAGGTCCCGGCCGGCTCTGTACCCGTCAGTACATGGAAGCAGGGTCAGGCTCAGCCAAAATGGAGGCAACTGCTCCTCTTTCAAGGAGAGTCATTTAGGTGCCACCAAATTTAGACTAATAACTTCTCTAATTTCCTTACAACTACCCACCCAATTACTCCATGACCCTTCCCTCTTGTACCAAGCCTAACCCCACCCCCACATTTAGCAGTCCCTTTATGGGAAACATTTCTCAATGCAACTAAACTATCACTATGAAGAGTCCTGAGACTACCTGTCCTGGGTCCATTATAAAATCTCACCATTATAAAATCTCACCTGGGACAAATGGAAAGTTCACCCAATCTGTTCATTTCTCCACGTCACCCACAGTCTCAGCTGCTTTTCTGAGTCTAATTACTCATCAGCACTTGGCTTGGTTACTTTTCTCTCATTGCTGAGACAAAATACCCAACATCCAAAATTAAGGAAGGAAGTTTATTTAGCTCACAGTTTGTGGAGGTTTCAGTCCATAATCAGCTGGCTCCAAGGCAGGGTGGTGGGGCACAGGGGCAGCACTCCAAAGCCGGCAGAAGACAACAAAAGCAAAAAGGGGAGAAGCAGCCTCTTTTCCTCTCATATTGGAAGCAGGCTGCCCCCACCCCCAGGATGGGTGTGACTCACACAGTCTCCAGCCCTCCTCTTGCACAGGATGAGGATGTTTACAAAGTGAGGACCCTGGCTTCCCGCTGAGTGGCTTTATTAAACTTTTGAACTCAGGTTGACACAATGTATCAACCACTACAGCCCTCTACACTATTCCCATAGGATCTCATTAAGGGCTCACACCTAGTGTTATGGTTGATACATTGTGTCAACTTTGGGAGTCTAGAGGTTTGGCTGAGTGACTCAGCAGGAAGCTAGGGTGCTTACCTTGTATACATCCTGAGCCTGTGGAAGAGGAGGGCATGGAGATTGTGTGAGAGGTACACGCCCCCTGGGTGGGGGTAGCCTGTTTACAATGTAAGGGAAGAAAAGAGGCTGCTTGCTGCCATTCCAGCCTTTTGCTCTTGTGGTTTTTGCTGTGTTCTCCCACCATGAACTGTTGCCTTCTGCCACGTGCCACTCTGCCTCAGAACCAGCCAAGAATGGACTGAAACCTCCACAAACTGTAAGCTAAATAAACCTTTCCTTCCTTCATTTTGGGTGTTGGGTATTTTGTCTCAGCAACTAAAGAAAAGTAACCAAGACAGAATTTGGTATCAGGAGTGGGGTTGTTCTGTGACTATACCTGACCATGTGTTTCAACAGCTTTTGGAAATGGCTTGTGGGACGAGTTTGGAAAGGTTCAGAGATGTCACCTAAAGACTCATGCACATCCCTTTATGCAAAAGGCATTTAGTCTATCTGTAAGAGATGCCAAAGTCCATAGATTCAGCATTGCTGAAAAGTCCAAGTTCCAAGTCTCCTCCAAGATGTGAGGCAAACTCTTTAGTTACAAGCCCCCCTTACAAATGAAAAGTTAAACACTTCCAACGTTCAATGGCACAAAATAAACATTACCACTCCAAAAGGCACCAACAGGGGAATATAGAGCATTGGGACCGAAGCAAGTCCAAAATCCAGCAGGGATAACATTGTGTCCTGTAATTCCACATCCACCATCTGAAGCAACTTGTGGCACATTATGCTCTCCAAAGGGCTTGCATGAATCCACCCCTATGGCACTTCTGGTAGTTAAAGCTCCCACGGCTTCTCTCTTAGGCCTGCTTTCTCCCTCCTTGCAGCTTTTCTCAGATGATCCATGGTCCTGTCTTTTCTAAATTTCTGAGGTTTCCAGTGCATCTTTTGCTTGACACTCACAGCCTCACACACTGCCCTCTCAGAGGCACACTGCCTGGCCTCCCAGGCCTTCTGAAATCTGGGTGGAAGCCTCTTTAACCTCAGAACTCTTGCATTCTCCATGCACCTAAGGCCAGGGCCACGTGAATGATGCCAAGGTCTGCTGCCACCTGGAGCAGTAGACCAGCTTTCCTTTCTCTTGGTCATAGGGATCGAGTGCCTGGATCGCTGGGTACTCTGAATCCAATTTTGAGGAACAAATTCTCTATGCTGCCTCCATTCTGGAATGTGGTGCAGCCACTGCCGCCATTGTGGAACATGGTGCTCTGTGGCTTCCTTCTCAAGGGAAGGTCTCTCACCTTTACGGTTTTGAGGCTGCAAAGGGTGGAGACTTGCTTCTTGTGATGCTCTCAGGCCATCTTTTCCATTTTCTTGTTCCATCTCGGCAATAGAGACCTCCTCAGTCTTATCTTTGCAATCCACAGCTTTACTGGAGCTTCCTTTCTGGCCAAACTCACACCACTTTAAATCATCCTGCTGGGCTCTTTGCTTTTGATTCTCAATATAAATCTGGTTTAAAGCCCCCAACAATAGCCGTGCCACTTCCCCAACGTTCAACTGCCTTGAAATTTCCTTTTCCAGATTAATCAGTTCACTGCTGCCCTTAATCTCAGTCTTAGGCAAAGTCTCTGGACATGAGCAAAATGTAGACAAACTTTTTGCCAAGCCATAACACCTAGTAACACAGTAACTCTCACTATAAAATTCAGGCTGTCCTTGAGCTCACTTTGTAGCCCACGCTGGTGTGGAACTCAAAACGATCCTCCTGCCTCAGCCTCCCGTGTGCTGGGATTATAGGTGTGTGCCACCATGCCCGGCTTGGAACCAAATCTTTCAATTTGGGGGACCTCTGCTTTATGATGCGTCTTCTCACTACACCTTATGAGTTGCCTATTCCAATTAAGAGTCTTTGTCCTCTGTGGCCAGCAATCCTGCCTGCGCCTGCCCACTAATTATCCCCCAGTGATGGAGACCACTACAGAGCTATTCTGAGTAGGATTTAAATCAACCAACAGGCTTTTCATGTTTACTTGGGAGTCTGTGCAAGGCCTAGGCCCCTCATCCGGACATGGGCAACAACTCATAGTAAGTGAACCTCTGTGAGTCACTGGTCCCAGATAAGGCCTGTAATGTTGGGTGAAGCTGTGATGCCTCAAAGGAGAAGAGAAGGCCACAGCTAAGGACACCCAGCTCCAATATCAATTAACTAGAGAGACTGTAGCTGCAGGCATCTCCCTCCCAGGTGGAGACCTTCCTGGAGACAACGTAGTCGTCCTAACTTAAGGTAAGTTCTCACTTGGGGAAGCCCTTGAGAGAGTCCCGCCTTACTTCAGTATTCCCCTCCCTTGTTTGATAACTAAAATACAGGTGCCCCCCAGAGATATTTGTCTTATCCCCCAGAGAATCTCGAATTCTGTGAGAGGGTTTTGATCCTCCTAGAGCCCTAAAATCATACCACGTGACTCATTTGTTTAAGCCTTTGCTCTCCACTCATTTGGGAGACTGCAGGCCTGATCAGTCTGCAATGAGGGGATAATATGCATTCATGACCCCAGTATCCGTGGAGCTCCCAACAGCCAATCCTTCTTCATCCCCATCAGAGATCACATCCACCACGGAAAGGGTAGTTTTGCTAGTTCTGCTCACAACACTGTAGAAACCCACAGAGCAGCCAGTTGGTGTGGGAGGACTGACCACATCACTCACCTACCAAAACTCACCACAAGGCCTACAGCCTACTCTCACTCTACCTGGCAAAGATCAGGACCAGGGGCCGTTCCTGTTCCACAGCTTGGTTCAATTCATTCAGACAGTAGTGAGCCTCACCAGTGGCAACTGGACAACACACACACACACACATACACAAATCAAACACCAACAAATCCCTCACCAGAGAGAAAAGGATAATGCTGAACAACGCCCCAGCACAAGTAGCCAGAGGCATATGACGACCTATGTCTAAATCTCCCTTCCCTGTGCCCAACATCCCCTGTCATTGTAAAAAATTATCTGTAATAATTTTGTAACAAAATGTTTGAAATGTTAATTTAGAGGTCCCCCTAGTGGCCTAACTTTTAATCTAGATTTAAGCCAGCTTCCCTGTAAAACTGAAACTTAAGATTTATAGCAGCACAATTCAGCAGCATAACAGCGTAACAGCTGACTCTTACAAATAAATAGCCCGATACCCTCAGCAGATGAGTGGATAAAGAAAATGTGGTATTCGTAACCATGGAGTACTACTCCGCCATAAGGAAGGATAAACTTGAGGCATTTGCAAAAAAAAAGAAAAAACGATGCACTTTGAGATCACAGCCTAAGGTGAAGTAAATCAGACACACAAGTTTAAATACCACAAGGTTTCTCTTACACGAGAAACCCAAAATATAAACAACAAAATAAAAGATAATAGGACGTAGTGAGATCTTTTTCAAGTGGGAAGGAAGGGGAGAGAGAAGGAAAAGGAGCGGAAACGAAAGAATCGAGGGAATTTCTAGAAAGATGGCAGAGTGGTAAACAGAGAGAAATCAGCCTCTTTTGGGATTTGGAATCCAAACACTGCAATATAACCACTTGGCTAAGAAAAGAAGGAGGGCGGTGGTGCCCTGGGACCCAGGAAGGATCCAAAGGGAGAATTGGAACCTGTAGATATCGGGGTAATGATATCCCTTAATTTTTGCGGGCTGATCAGGCCCACAATCTCCCAAATGAGTGTACAGAAAAGGCTAGATAAAAAGAGGCAAATGTGATGATTTCAGGGCTCCAGGGGATCAAAGTGCTCTCACAGAATTCGAGATTCTCTTGGGGCTAAGGCCTCGACCTTCTCTGGTGGCCTGTATTTATTTAGTTATCAGAAGAAGGGAGGGGAGTACTCAAGAGGGGCAGAACCACTCTAGGGCTTCTCCAAGTAAGGTATTAAATTAATCGACCCAGGGGTGAGATGCCTGAGGTTACAGTCCTTATCCAGTTGAGGTTAGAGCCAGGCATCCTTGGCTGTGATCTTGTCTTATCCTTTGAGGCTTTCCGGCTTCATCCACCATTACAG
This sequence comes from Dinomys branickii, assembly GCA_004027595.1. NCBI lineage: Eukaryota > Metazoa > Chordata > Mammalia > Rodentia > Dinomyidae > Dinomys > Dinomys branickii. The sequence goes on along the minus strand of PVLD010009768.1, from coordinate 29,584 downwards.
CTTAGTAGGGATCAGTGACTCACAGAGGTTCACTTACTATGAGTCCACCGCCCATCTCCAGACAAGGAGCCTAGGCCTTGGACAGACTCACAAGTAAACATGAAAAGCCAATTAAGTCCTGCTCAGGGCTGCTTCATAATGTTCTCCATCACAGAGAGAAACTGCAGAGAGAAGCCACGATGCAGAAAAAGGAAGTGGCAAGGCCTGAGGACTCCAGCGGCTTCCAAGGAGACATGTACCAATGAAATGGAGGAATGGATGCTGTGAGCTACAACAGCTGGTGAGTGACTCCGGTCCAAGCGTCTGCTCTGTCTCCGGAGAGGGTGCTTGACCAGACGCCATCTTAGGGAGGGGTCAACTGAACCTGGGATTCAGAGGAGTCAAGTTGGCTTCATCTCAGGGCTCCCAGTGACTGGGTGAGGGACAATCACAGAGATGTCCAGGGTCAGGGAGCCAAAGTCAAGCCAAAGAAAGACAGCTAGAGTGTTGCAGGCTGAAGAACTCAGGCCCTAACGCCACAACCAGCAGCTAGGATCCACTTGAACTTCTGTGGAGTTGAAAGCCCCATCACTGGCACACTGCCCTATTCTGAGTGCAGGCTCGCCGGGATCCTCCCTCGTGGATCTGGGCTGCGCCTGCCTCCTTTGCCTACCAGTGACAGCAGAGACACGCCCAGATTGGCCACTACCTGAAAACTGTAAACCCCAGAAGACAACTACAGGCTTGAGATCACAGAGAAACCTCTTTTATTTTTCTTTGTTTTGGGCTTTTTTTTTCTTGTTTGCTTTTTTTTTTTTTTTTACATGAGAGTGAACATTGGTTTTAGATTTTTCATTTCGTTTTGTATTGTTTTAGTTTTTTCCTTCTTTCTTTCCTGCCTTTTTCATCAGTTTCCCAAGCGTAATCTTCCTCTAGCCTTGCTTCTAAGCTTTTTCTCTTCTTTTATTTCTCTAATTTTTACTCTTACTATTTTTAAATTTTCTCTCAGGAGGGTAAAATCACTCTATTGAGGGGACACTTGAGTGTATGTAATTTTCTGATTTATTTTAGATTTTATTGTATAATTATAAATCTTGTACCTAAAGTTAAAGGTAGCAAATTAAGTTATTATAGTGTGTCATTTTCTAGACTGCTTGATGCTATAGTTATTATTGATCGTACTGCTTTAGCCAAGGTGACAGTTATCGTGACACATTGTTCTTCCTTGAAGGCCAATACTGAGACTGTCTAGGGGTCATAAATAACACCATAGCCCAGTACCAAAGAAGTGGGTGCTACACCAAACAGGCAGCAACCTCTCATCCCCAGCAGATTGAAGAGGCAGGATCTTGGGACAGACTCAAAAGCCAAAAGCCACCTACGCCTAAAAGACATCTCTGAAATATCGTTATTTCCTGGAGAGGTTTCACTACTAGTGATAAAGCTCTCTACCATAACCAATTTACAAGCATCAGTGCAGAAAACAAATTTTTAAAAAGTAGAAAATTAGGAAGCACAGACACAAGATGTAACCTCAGACCTCCGTCTCACCCAAGGCAGATCCAAGGGACCTTGCGGAGGAAGACATCGAAAGCCACCCAGCGGAGCTTTCTGAAATGGTAGCAGCAGAAGTAACAGAGCAGAGGAAGGAGCCTCTAGAAAAAAAATCAATAATTTCACAGATAACTAAAGAGACGATGACCATCCATGAAGGCCGTGCTCAGTGACTCTAGGGCGGATACAGATAACAAAAACATAGACGAGCTTATGAAAGTTGTAGAAACCATGAATGCCCAACATAGGCTAACCTGAGCTGCAGAATGAAACCCTGTGTCAAAAAGGCAAAAAAAAAAAAAAAATTAAAGGAACCAACTACAAAAGCTTTTCTTTGTTCAAAGTAACCAGTGCTATAGATACAAAACAAAGAAAACCCAACAGCTCCCCCAAATACTATTTTCAAAAACCAACACGTTACACTTCATTTTCATTAGAATGCTGTTCTTTCTCCACACTGTTAAATCAAAACCAAGGCCCAGGATGGGGTGATTGAGCTCCATCTCCTGGACAAGGACGCCAAGTTGTCTCTTCACAAAACGCAGGTGCAATCTGAGGACATTTCCTATTTTCCTCCTTTGCGGGCACCGAGTCAGCCTCCTCTGAATCTTCCCATTTCGTGAGAAACATCATTCTCTGCTACCGTCCGTGACACCAGTTATCCGCTCAGGATCAAGACCTCCGGCAAAGCCTCTAGGTTTGCCAGCAGCATCTCTGTTTTTCTTTGATGTGCTATCATCAGATTCACTGCCAGATAAAGATTTTCTTTTTGTACCATCTTTGTCTTTACCGGCTTTTTGAGAATTAAATGCTTCCATTAACTCTGGACGATCTGAATTTTCTTCAGGCTCCCACGCACTGTCAGCGCCTGCGAATCCCTTCCCCTTCAGAAAGTACTCCGCCTTCCCACGCACCACACAACCGTCCAGTTACCCATTCTACCGCAAATTCTTCAAGCTCCGCTTCCGCAACTTTTTTACTTTTTCCATTTTGTTTCTTTCCCATTTTTTGCAATGTAGTCTTATTGGAGGCCATTTTTTATTGCAGACTCAAAGAACTATTATGTCTGCGCACGTGACGGCGCCCACAGGTCCCCGGAGGGAAGGTGAGACTCTAACTTGCGTCTTCTCAGAGGAGGTTCTTCACTGTCCCTCAGCTGCTGGCGCCAAAACCAGACCTCAATTGAAAATTTTTATAAATTATCTGCACAGGACATTTCATCCTATAGCAGGATATCCTGTAAATATTGTTAAAATAACAGCAGCTAAACAAAACTATTGAATGATATACATCCAAATTTTATCATAATTTGTTTTCTGGCCAAAAACACTGCCATCTTCCCTTGATCAAGTAAAGGTTCTCAGATTGATTTTGTTTCCTTCAGAGATTAAAGGCGGAGAGTGAACTCTTCTCACACAGCGTCTTTGTAGTCTGCACATAACTGAAATTAGCAGGATATACTCCCTTCCTGCTGCTTCTGCACCCTAAATGTCCCTAGGAAAATAATTTATTATACAACAGGTACAGTGATTAATTTCTGTTCATTCCAATGATCTGTTCAAGTAGCTTTGAGTTCTTGAGGTTTTTTTCTAGTTAAAAATGCTGAGGAAGCCGGGTGTGGTGGCACAGGCCTGTAATCCCAGCACTCAGGAGGCTGAAGTAGGAGGATCGTCGTGAGCTAAAGACCAGCCTGGGCTACAAATTGAGCCCAAGGTCAGCCTGAACTGTATGGTGAGACCCTGTCTCAGAAAGACCAAAAAAAAAAGAAAGCTAAGAAAAATAAACTATTTGCTTCCATTTCTTATGGGTGCTCTTATAAACCTTAATTAAATTAAGTGAAACTTTCAAACAGAATATTATTATAAAGCAAATTTAGTTCTTTTAATATGTGACCAATGACATAAATTGCTAGAGATGCAGAGACACTTAATGCAAGCACATGACTCATATAGATATTGTGATGATCTTACGGAACTGATACGTTTGCACTTATGAGAGTCAGACGTATTTTGTTTCCCAATGACATGAGCACAAGGCCAGTGGCCTGGCTACAGTGACAATAATAATGCTTAGGACAGCTTAAGCATCTGGATGTAAAGACAGAGACACTCGCACTTCTCAGATTTTAAAACACTGTATTAGTGCTTAATTTTTTTTTTCAGTGCTGAGGACTTAACCCTGGAGACTCCTGCATGCTAGGTAAGCACTCTGCCTGTGATGGAGACCACTATGAATCGGCTCTGAGCAGGACTTGCATTAACCAACTGGCTTTCCATGTTTATTTGTGAGTCACTGGTCCCTGCTGAGTCCTGAAATGGTACATGAAGCCATGAGGCCTCCAAGGACAAGATAAGGCCACAGCTGGGGATGTCTGGCTCCGCCCCAGTTCACTAAAAGGTGGCTGCAGCTGCAGGCATCTCACTCCTGGGGTGAAGGCCTTCCTACAGATAACATAGTTCTCCTGACTTACCATAATGCATGACCTGGAGAAGTCCTTAAAGGGATTCCCAAGTCCTGCCCAGATTCCTGCATTTTCTTCAATATTTTCCTCCTTTGTTTGAAAACCTAATAAATATGGCTGCCCAAGAAAGTCTTGGTCTTAACCCAGAGAATCTCAACTTCTGTAAGAGAGTTGGACCCTCCTGGAGCCCTAAAATCATTTCACTTGTCTCATTTGTTTAAGTCTTTGCTGTCCACTCATTTGGGAGATTGTGGGCCTGATCAGCCCACAATAGCTAGGGGTTATTAACCCTATATACTTGTAAGATACATCCCCAGTCCAGCTAGATGTTTTTGTTTCTGAGACAGGGTCTCACTATGCAGTACAGTCTGGCCTTGAACTCACTATACAGCCAAGGTTGGCCTCGAACTCATGGTGATCCTCCTGCCTCAGTTTCCTGGGGGCTGGGGTTACTGGCATGTGCCACCATGCCCAGCCATCTAGATTGGTTTTTAAAGTTCACTTGCATGAGACGCCAGAACCAGTCACGATGCCACTTCTTTCAGAGTTCACGTGGCAATCATCCTCAATATCTGGTGCACAGAGAAAGCCAGAGAAAAGCCCTGGTGAGCAGCCAGAGGAATCCCATGAAGTTTCTGCTCTCAAGTGCACAGGGAAGCCCAGGCTTCCCGTCACAGCTTCACTCTGAGTGGACGCCCAGGTCTTTCAGTTCTGGGCATCTCACTTCTAGTGGCACAGAACACTAGAAGCAGAAGTTGTAATGGTTCTCCACGGTAATGGAAGAAACAGAAAAATCTATAAACAGCAGACATAAAACCTTGAAAGGCCAGAGTTACTTCTAGGACTAAGAAACACACATGTCAGCAGTCCTGACCAGATCTCCAGTCCTTGATCATCCTAGTGACAGGACTATTACTCCTGTTGCTCATCCCGAGTCACAACAGAAAAGCTTAAGTCCGTTCAAGCAGTTTCATTTGATTGGCTGGGAACTAATGATTTTAGGTAGCTGTCTAATAAAATAGAATAAAATTCGATATTTCAACCCATAGTTAACCTTTATTGAGAGACTTATCACATACTAGAAACTAGTCTGAAAGCCCAACTTATATTCACGTTTACCGGAGGTTACCTTCAATTATCAAAAAAAAAAAAGCCCATTATATAACTTTTTAAGAGTTAATACGTTTTATTTTACAGACTGTTCTGAAACTACATGGACTTCTGATATAAATATATTTCATTTCAGATTTGCAGAGCTGTTGACAAGCTACTGCTGCACTGTAAAGCCCTGTTGGAGTAAATCCCATCCCACCATGGGGGAAAAGTCTCAGTCCTCAAAAATACTTCTCTATAAGTTTCCAGAGAGCAGACATCCGAAGCCCATCTTTTAAAAATCACATTTTATGCAAAAACTATGGTTTAGGTTCTTTCTTGTTAGAAAGACGCATATGATTATATATGAATAGTTTTAGAAGCGTGAGATAGCACCAAAATCATTAAATCCTCTTAGAAAGCGTGTAGTAGTCTTTTATGTAACACAAGCACAGACAACATGGACTCACATTTATATATGACAAATGCAACTGAAGATACAGTGATGGTCACCAAGGAAGTTGCACATGACGAAGTTTACATTTCTTTCCATGTAGTTAACCGTTTTCTTACTTTGAATACCAAAAGTATCCTTAGTGTACATATTTATTAGCAGGGATCTGTCTGAACCCAACTGGGGCACAGCAGGAAATAAATAAGAAGGAAGTGCCTGGCCCTGGGGGTCAAAGCTCTCCAGATAAATTCCGGTCTCGGTCAGCAGAAGGACAGATACACGAGCTGCGAGTTTCCACAAATGCACCTTCTTCAGCAGCTGGGCCTGGCTGAGTGCTTCCTCTCTGGCAACTCACAATTTTAGGGCATATTTAGTTTTGTGTTTTGGTGGGACTGGGCTCTGAACCAGAGCCTTATGTACGCACGCTAGACAAGCATTCTCTCTTTGAGCTCTTGTTATTTCTCAATTTTGAGACAGGGTGGCTCTAAGTTGCCCAGGCGGCCCTCAAACTTGCCACACTCCTGTCTCAGCCCCCAGAGTAGCTGGGATTACAGGGGTCTGCCAAAACATTCAGCGATTTGGTTTGGTTTGGTTTGCTTTGGTTTGCTTTGCTTTTCAATGTGGACTTAATTTTATGTAACATTGTTGAAATTCTTAACAGTGGCCCAAATCAGAATGTAATTGCATTTGCTTTCTGTGCTGTGATATTTGACTTTGTAAACCGAGGGCAGATCTCCAGAAGCCGAACAAACAGAGGGAGGCGCGCAGGTGAGGCTGCCATTCCTGAAAACCTGCCTAACAGACTCTGATCCAGACCAGGCTGTGAAGGAGGCCTTGGCCAGGCAGGGGGATTAATGTAAAACACACAATGCGGTGTCTCTTTCTGCAAACTCTTCCTGCACTGTGATATGGGGTACATACTTTGATCACTTACTCTCTGATGAAATCAGAGTCCCCTGAACTCCAAGGTATCATTTTGGAGTTTTGTGTATCTTCATTGGGTGCTCTCAGGGGCCATCCTGCTGTGTGTCTGCAAGATGAGCAATGGAATAAGGGAAAAACAATCCCTTTCTGTTACCCAGTACTCATGGCCATTCCACCAGGACCCACTCCAAATCCCACTGGTAACTATTATAATGATGTAGCTCAGCAGCACAAGTGCCTGCCTGGCAAGCGCAAGGTCCTGAGTTCAATTCCTGGTACAAAAAAAAAAAAGTTTGGGGAAAGGGAAGAAGAGTTCCTTCCGTCTCCCTCACTTCTGAGCAGTGCCAGGAGAAGTCTCAGTGCATACTCCAGTAGTCTTGAATGTTGGCCTTAAATTATAAACTTCAAGACAGCTGGGAACACCTTTAAATCTGCACAACTGCAGCGTCATGTGCTGGCAGAAGACGTGTTTTTGAAGACCAAGACTCTTGAGTCCTCTTCAGCTTGACAGTCACCACCTCTGTCTTGTGACACGGGGCGGCAAGACAGCCCTCGTGAGGGTAACGGGGTGCACTTGGAATCAGCAGTGGACTTGTCCTCGTGTCTCATCCACCTATTTCTCCAGTTTCTGAGAAGAATCTCCACCCCATATTTTGGTTCTGAACCAAGAAGACCAAGGGTGGCAGGATATAAACAATTTATGGCCTGATGGTTATAGATTTTTCAAAGAAACGGTCTTTCAGTTTTATATGGAACATTTCAAACCTCAAACATAATGGATAAAGCATTATTGTATCAGTATAGTTTCCCAGAATTTAATCAAACTTAATCGAACTTATCTCTAGGGTCAAATGGAGAGGCTCTGGGTTTCCTGATCAACTGGGATAATCATGCTTCATCTGTGTCCGCAGATCACTGGTTATTTAAGATATTTAGAAACGTTGAAAGATCAGTGCGGTTGCTGTGAATCATGCAAGAGAATCCTTTATTCTCTGCTGTTCTGTCTCCATTTGCTTGACTTTCCTGTCTGCCATCCTACAGAGAAGGTGATAATCAGATTCCATGAGTAAAAACAGAGATCATAACTTTGCTGTTTAATTCCTTTTACTACACAGCATTTGAGATTAATCGTTGGACCCTCAGGACTTCTTCCCCGAACCCTAAGAACACAGCTTCTTTTACAATGGCAGTGCCAGCACAGGCACAGAAGCCTCCAGATTCAGAGGCAACAGGAGAGCACTCGCCCTGATTCCGCAGCATATGCAACCATTGTAAAGTCATTCAGATATTTACCAAGCACCTGTGTGTGCCAGTCTGCACAACATGAGGGAGACACTTGTAAGAGCAACCACAGTTACACCTGGTTTAGCAAAACCGGGCGTGGTGGCGCATGCCTGTAATCCCAGCACTCGGGAGGCTAAGGCAGGATTGTCAGGAGTTTCAGACCAGCCTGGGCTACAGAGTAAGCTCAAAACCAGCCTGAACTGCAAAGCAAGATCTTGTCTCAAAAAGACAAAGAAAACAAAACAAAACGAAAAAACCACAACTGGTTTAGCAGCAGCTCGGTCTGTTCTGCACAAGCCGCTATGTTCACCCCCAAATTCAAATACCGTAGTGTCAGCCTATGCCTGAGATTTCATCAGAGGGCTGAGGAGAGCGCGGTGGAGTGCTTGCTTAGTGTGTCTGAGTGTCTGGTGCAATCCCCAGTACCATCCCCCCAAATATTTTTTTCTCCAGAAAGTACTTAACCCAGTAAGTGGCAGAGACACCACTTTCTACCTGCTGCAAATACAGAGCCCCACCCCCTGCTGCCTTTCCCTGAATGTTTGAGTTAGAGGAGGGGGGAATGAAGGGGATTTTCACAGTGCACAAGTACCCACCCCAAAGATGATTGTAAAATGCATGTACTGCAAACACGTACATTTACTTTGGCTCACAGCTTTTAGAAGTTTCAGCCTGTGGTCACCTGGCTCCAAGGCGGGGTGGAATGGCAGAGGGGCCTGGTGGAGGAAAAGCTGCTGCTCCCCTCCAGACCAGGAAGCAGAGAAAGTGAAGGGAGAAACTGGGTGGGGGGACACCCAGTCAGGCCGTGTTCCCCTGGACTCACTTCTACCTACCAGACGCTCCCTCCTAATATTAACCCTCTGCTGACCCCGTAATGGAATCACCTTCCCAAAGCTGTGTCTCTGCACATAGGTTCTTAGGGAAAATTTAAACGTAAGTTGTAACAATCTGTACTGAAACCATGAGTTCATAGTAATAATCTCCATCTCAGTTCAACTCCACCATTTATTTTAAGTTTTGTCCTTTTCATATTTTCTTGTTGTTTCTGTCTTTTTGAGACAGGGTCTCGCTATGCAGTTCAGGCTGGCCTTGAGCTCACTTTGTAGCCCAGGCTGGTCTCAAACTTGCAACAATCCTCCTGCCTCAGCCTCCTGAGTGCTGGAATTGCAGGCGTGAGCCACCATGCCTGGCCTGTTTTCCTATTTGTAACTCCTGGGGCTGGGCTCAGTGGGAGAACACTTGCCTCACATCCATAAGGTCCTGAGTTTAATTCCCAGCAGCACAAACATACTTGTAATTCCCTTCTCTAATTGTCAGAAACCTGGCATCCATTTTCCTCAGCCTGTGGTTTATTTGCTTAATCTAGAATATACGGGAAGTAGTTTCACCATTTCTGACCCATACCTCTGTGAAAAGAAGTCCTATTAAAAGGAGGGAAATGTTGTTTACAGATCTTTTTTGTTAGAAAGACTATGTTCAAACATTACTTAGAGGGCCAGGGATGTAGCTCAGTGGCACAGTGCTTGCTGGCAAGCATGAGGTCGTGAGTTTGATTCCCATTACCAAAAAAACACATTACTTAGAATGAAAACATGTACATAAAATGTCTACACAATGGTTATAGCAGCATTATTCACAATAGCCTGAATGGAAACAACCCAAACACCCACCCATTGATGAATGAGTAACTAAAATGCAGTGCATACACACAATAGAATATTACTTGGCAATAGAATGAACTACTGACACATGCTGCAGGTTTCCCATGGGGGAACCTTAAAAACATGTTCAGTGAAAGAAGCACATCACAAATGACCACAGATTGCATGATTTCATTTATATTAAATGTCCTGAGTAGGCAAATCTGTAAAGACGGAACGCAGCCTGTAGCTTCCTAGGGCTGGGAAGTCGTGGGAGAGAAACGGAGTGGCTAGTAGTGGGTCTGGGGCAGTGAGGGGGAATTTTTAGAGCTCTCAGCGATCACGGGCAGCCCACTGCGGCACGTGTGGCATAGCTTCACCACCGCTGGTCTAGGGTCTTTTCAGGGGTAATAAAAAAGTTTTAAAATAGATTGTGATGGGGGCTGTTACAACTCCATTAAATATACTGAAATTATTGAGCTTTACACGTAGGTAAATTTATGGCACTTTTATATCTCCAACTGTTACTTCTAAAACCTGACTTGGGGGCTGGGGTGCCAACTTGGTGGTAGAGCGCTTACATAGCGTGCACCGAGGCAAGAGGGTTGTGAGTTCGAGGCTGCCCTGGGCAGCACAGCTATACCCTGCCCCGGTTTCAGTCCCCTGCAAGGTAGCTGTTACTCTTAGGCTCACAGGCTCAGGTTCTCCTGCTCACTAAGGACCAGATCAAAGCACACCGTATATTTTGCGGAAAAGCGTTTATCCAGAGCTAGCTCCTAGGAGACAGAGGGGCCTACCTTCCTCAGATTGCCGTCTCCCGGCTCCCAGGTGGGCAAGACTTTTATAGTGAGGAACAGGGGAGGGGAGCCCCGAGAGACAGAGACAGCGCGGAGGTCCACACTTGCGTTCTCATCCATCTCCTGCTCATCCTCTTTGTTCTGCAAAACGCACTAGGCTTCTGCCTCCCGGGGCTGGCATCCGAGGATTCTGTCACTCGGTTTGGGCTCAGCGGGAGCGGTTTGGGCTCAGCGGGAGCGGGTGTAGCTGTGCGCTCGCGGGAGGACGTTTGGAGCTCTGCCCCCGGGTTCCGGAGGGACGGTCACTCGGACACGCTGAGCAGGTTACAGCCGCTCCCGCGGCAGCGTGTTTAGTGTTCATTTAGAATATAGGTAGGTGTTTTTCTTCCCTCAGTCTTTCACTGCATTTTGTAAAAACATTATTTTATGTAAAACAGTAGCATGGTTCCAAAATCACAGTCATAACAAAGATTCCGTTAAAAAACCGACATTCACTGTCATCATTTCCACTCTTTCCCTGACCCACTACAAATAAACTAATCTCACTTGGACCTGGCTTATTCTAAATTTCTTTTTGCAAAAATAGAGATATCTAAGGATTTTCTTATTGTTTTTTACTGTTCTTTTTTTTTTT
>PVLD010009768.1:0-18665 GCA_004027595.1 Dinomys branickii | reverse complement strand
CTGTCTCAAAAAGACAAAAAAAGAAAAAAACAAAGAAAAGATCACTTTATAGCCCAGGCTGGTCTCCAAATTGCAACGATCCTCCTGCCTCGGCCTCCTGAGTGCTGGGCTTACAGGTGTGCACCACCACGCCCAGCTCAAACTTTATATTTTAGAAATCACTTCATAGAGAATGCTCTGCTGGGATGCACAGCAAGCACAGCAAGGATCATAAACTCAGTAACAACAACAAAGGGACAGAGTTTCACAAGGAAGACAATTCATTTCTAAAGAGGATAAAAGCAGAGACAGTAAGCTGCTCTGAAAAGGAAAGCAGAGGGCTCCAGAAAGATGGTCACGCCCAAGCCCTTGCCTCTGGCTCCCTTTATTAGGACTAATAAGCGACCCTTCCCCCATGGATGCCGGACCTTGTCATAGTCTGCTTGGCTTTCTGGCTGTCTTTGACCCCAGCCTACACACCTTTGCCTATGTCCCTGTTCGTTTTGGCTGCTTGATTCCTCCCCACCCCTTTGTGGTGGATGGGGGCGCTTGGAGAAAGGCAGCCTAGAGTTAGAGGTTAAGGAAGGGTGTGTGTGTACGTAGTGCAGTGATATAGTGGCCACAGGGTGAGCGGGAATGTAGGTATATGCGTGTACATGCGTAGGTGTGTGTATTTTTACATACCCAAGAGTGTTCTTTTAGGTGGCCACCCCTTGTCTCCTTTGCATGTTCTTAGAAGTGGCTGAGGGGACCTGATCTTTCGTCATTGTCTATCAGCTCTTCCTCTGATAAATTCTTTTTTTAAGAATTTATTTAGATATACATAGCGATCATATTCATCACAGGGGGCTTATACCCCTACTTGATATACCTAAGTTCCCCAGTTCTCCCCTCCCCTCCCCTGCCCTCCCTGAAAGTCCCGCTCCTCATTTACAAAGCTTTGTTCCCATCTACTCTTATTTCTACTCTCCTGCCCCCTTCCCCTTTCCTTTGGAACAGTTTCTTTCTATTTCACAGTATCTATTATATATTTTGGTTCTTATTTACACTTTCAGTTTCACACACCAGAGAGAAGGAGATATTTATGCATGTATGTGCAATTTATTTCACGTAAGAGTATGGTCTCAAGGTGTATCCATTGAGCTAGTCTCCAGTTTACCCTTCTTTAGGGCTGAGTAGTACCCCATTGTATAAAAAGATCACATCTTTTTTATCCATTCCTCCGTTGGTAGGCATTTGGGTTATTTCCAAGATTTAGCTATGACAGACTGTGCTGCTGTAAACATGGGTGCACATATTGCTGTGCTCTAATGCTTTTAATTCTTCTGGGAAGAGACCAAGAAGGGGAACAGTGGGTCGAATGGGACCTCTCTCCTCGTTTACTGAGGAATCCCCACAGTGATTTCTACAGTGGTTGCTCCAGTACACTCCCACCAAGAGTGGAGAAGGGCTCCTTTCTCCCCACTGCCCCACCGGCATTTGTTATTGCTTGATTTCTTTTTTTGGCGGTACTGGGGATTGAACTCAGGACCCTGCACCTGCTAGGCAGACGCTTATTCCACTGAGCTATATCCCCAGCCCCATTGCTTGATTTCTTGATGACAGCCATTCTTTCTGGGGTGAGATGGAATCTCAGTGTTGTTTTAATTTGCATCTCTTGAATAATCAGCGATGTTGAACATTTTTTTCATATTTTTATTTGCCATTTGTATGTCTAAGAAGTGGCTATTCATTTCAGATGCCCACTTATGGATTGGATCTTTAAATTTGGAGGTCTGATTTTCTTCAGTTCTTTATATGTTCTAAATATGAGTGAGTCCTTTGTGTGAGGAACAACTGGCTAAGATTTTTTTCCACTCTGTGGGTTGCCATTTTACTCTGTTAGCAATTTCTGTTACTGTGCAAAAGCTAAATAAGATGAGATCCCAAGTTTTTGATTCTTTGTAGTATTTCTCATGCCACCAGGGTTTTGCTCATGAAGCCTTTGCCTGCACCTGTGTCTTCAAGAGTTCTGCCTATTCCCTTCCAGCCAATTTAGTGTTTCTGTTTTAATATTTAGATCTTTAGGGCTCGGATTACAGCTCAGTGGCACAGCGCCTCCTGGCAAGAGTGAGGTCATGAGTTTGACTCCCATTTATATATATAAATATATCAGATCTTTGATCCACTTTTATTTTAGTTTAGTGCACGGTGATAGACAGGAGCCTAGTTTTACTCTTCAGCAGGTGGAAAGCCAGTTTTTCCAGTGCTATTTATTAAAGAGGCTGTCTTCGGGCTGGGGATATAGCTCAGTGGAATAAGCGCCTGCCTAGCAAGCAAAGGGTCCTGAGTTGGATCCCCAGTACCGCCAAATAAAAAAATAAAATAAAGAGGCTGTCTTCAAGAAAATATAGAAATTCAAAATAACCTAATATCAGTCAATGAAATAGAAACTGTAATTAAAAACTTACCAACAAAGAAAAGCCCAGATCCTGATGGATTCACTGCTGAATTCTACAAGAAATTTGGAGAGGATCCAATGCCATTACTTGTCAAAACTCTTTAGTGAAGCAATACTCCCAAAGTCATTCCTGGAAGCAAGTAATACCTCAATACCAAAACCAGAGAAGGACTCATCCAGAAGAGAGAACTAGAAGCCAGTCTCCCTGATGAACATTGATGCAGAAATCTTCAATAAGATCCTGGCAAACAGAACGCAGCAAATCGCCAAGAAGATTATACACCATGACCAAGTAGGACTCACTCCAGGGGTGCAGGGATGGTTCATCATATACAAATCAATAAATGAAATATATCATATTAACAGAGCCAAAGACAAACATCACATGATCATCTCAATAGATGCAGAAAAGCATCTGACAAAGCCCTATGCCCATTCATGTTAAAAACCCTGTAGAAAATTGGAGTAAAAAGAAAAAAGAAAAAGAAAATTGGAATAGATGGTCTTTATCTCAGTCTGATGAAAGCCATCTATGACATCTAACAGCCAACATCAGACTGAATGGTTGAAAACTGAAAACTTGCACTCTAAAATCAGGAACAAGACAGGACATCTGCTGTCACTCCAATTTAATTCTGGAAATATGAGTCAGAACAATTAGACAAGAGAGAGAAAAGGAATAAAGACAGGAAAGGAAGGAGTTAGATTATCATTTGCAGATGACATTATACTCTAAATAGAAGATCCCAAAAACTCCACCAAAGAACTTCTAGATTTAATCACCAAATTCAGTCCTATATCTGGACACAAAGTCAGTACTCAACAATCAATAGCATAGCTATACACAAATTCACTGAGAGACAAACTAGGGAAACTGCACCTTTCATAACAGCACTGAAAAAAATGAAATACCTCAGAATCAACCTAACAAACAAAGTAAAAGATCTCTACCTTGAAAACTACAGTACTCTGAAAAAGGTTATTAAAGAGAATATCAGAAAATGGAAAGATATCTCTTGCCCTTGGGTAGGAAGACCCAACATAGTGAAAATGGCCATACTCCCAAAATTGTTACACAGATTTAAGGCAATCCTAATCAAAATATCATTAGCAGATCTCACAGAACTAGAGAAAGCATTCATAAATTTCATTTGGAACCAAGAGAGACCTAAAATAGCAAAAACAATTCTAGGCAAAAAAGGCAAAGTAGTGGGCATCACAATCTCTGATCTGAAATTATACTACAAAGCTACTCTGATACAAACAGCATGGTACTGGAAAAAAAAAACACCAGACCTGAGGATCAATGGAACAGTTCGGAAGATGCAGGCACAACTACAGACACACTCAGCCACTTAATCTTTGACAAAGGGGCCAAACATGTTCACTGGAAGAAAGACAGCCTCTTTAATAAATGGTGCTCTGATAAATTCTTACATAAATTGTATTATCTGGTTCCTTCCTAAGTGTGTTTTCTCTTTATCTTTGTCTTTATCACTTAAGTCTAGTTAGAGGCAAAAGTTGCTTTTGGTAAAATTTTCTGTTTATTTGTTTAATAAAGCCTAATGAGTCCCTTATTCTATTCTGTCCCTGCCTACCACCCTCCTTCCCTACAATATAGGGAAGGCTACAAAAATAGAAATTATCATTTTAGCATGGGGAGATTCATCAGGGATGGAGGCTGTTTATAAACCTGATATTTCTTGTTATAAGTCCTTCTAGTTTAGCTGTAAGAAGATGGAGAGGAGGAAGTTAGAGACTCTCACTGAGCTTACATGGAGCCCACTGTAGTTTACTCTGTCCTAATGAACCATAGCGGCCAGTTACTGGTGTAGCTGGAAACTGTCGGAAGTGCATCAGAGGTTGGGGCCCCTTGTTATATCTAGTCCTTATTACTATGTTATTGTTTTTATACAGCTTTGGGTTATACTTTTCTGCTGGATATTTGAGACCAAGTTAAAGTATGACCTGTGTTAAAATTAATCTTTTGCTGTTCCATCAGAGACTTGCTTGGCTTCGTGGAAGAACAGAAGATTCTGATTGGTTTTGCAGACAGTGCTCAGGAGCAGCAGTCATCTGGATCCCATGTGCATTTGCACTCGGTCTCCTTGACTTCAACAGATCCCGCCCAGTCGTTTGACTGGTTGTGTCCCAGTCCTTGGTAAGAACAGTGGCCTGTCCCAGAGGGAGCACATGAGGCCCTTCTGTCCCTCTGCCTTCTGTTGCTCGAGGACCTTGCAACTAAGTGTTCTCTTGGAAGCAGAGAGCAGTGCTCACCAGACACTGAATCTGCTGGTGCTTTATCATAGACTTCCCAGACCTCCAGAACTGTAAGGAAAAAAAAGGCAAAGGCTCTATCATCAAAAAGCACAACGTGGGGAGGACAGATGAGCACGCCTGTGGGAAAGTAAGAGGACAGAGGCAGGGCCTGCAAGCACATACCTAACACCACTTGAAGTCACGCTGAGAATTCAGAAAGGTGTTTTGGAGACAATTACTATGAGGTGTTTAGAGAACTCATAAATGGCAGCTGAAGAGTGTTGTGGAGAGAGGGCAGAAATATTATAGAATGAAACAGAGACAAACAGCACAAGCCAGGCGTGGTGGCGCACACTTGTAATCCCAGCACTCGGGTGGCTGAAGCAGGAGGATTGTTGCAAGTTCAAGACCAGCCTGGGCTACGAAGTGAGCACAAGACCAGTCTGAACTCCATAGTGAGACCCTGTCTCAAAAAAGAAAAGAACAAAGAATCCCAGCACAAAATGGCATGGTGTGTAGAGCCAGGGATGGGTGCGGGTGTGGAGGCTTCCAGAGGATGGAGCTCTGGGCCAAGTGGGGCCGCACAGCAATGGCCTTTTGCTGTTTTATTGTTATTTCTGTCTTCATGCCGGGGATTCAACTGGACCTTGCGCATTCTGAGCACATACTCTACCCCTGAGCTTCATTCCAACTTTGCATTTTAAACTAAGGATCTTGAACTGTAATGTGAAAGCTGTGTGAAGCCTTCAAAGGATTTCAGACCAGAAGTGGTTTTTTATTTAGGTTCTGTAAGGCCCAGAGGCTCCATTTGTCAGGCTGGAGACCAGTAACCCAGGTAAGAAGCGAAGGGTCCAAAAGCAGTGGAGGAAGAAAGGAGGGGGCCCCAGAACTAGGATGATGTTCTGCTTTCTAGCTTGACATTGAGAAAATGTCTTTACCATTTCTAGGATTAAAAACTACAGAGCGCTAAGCAGGTGAGGTAAAGAATCTCTGTGGTCAGACACGGGCGGATTTGCATGGCTGTAGGGCTGGAGAGTGTGCAGCACAGAGAGACGACTGTGAGACAAGGGGTCCAGGTCAGGTCTGTCCTCAGACAGACAATGATGACGGTGAGCAGAGAGGATGGACAGCTCTGAAGGGGGCAACAGGCCTGTGGGAGAGGGAACGAGGAGGAGGCTGTGCTGGGAAGCGGGCTTCTGAGTTTAAAATTTCACACCTCACACTTTGAAAGTGATGACACAGCGCTTAGAAAAGTGCTTGGTGCATTTGTTTTCATCCTAAAATGCCGTGTTTATTGGTAGGTGCACGGTTTGGGTGTTTTTGTTTTATGTGGGGTAATTTTGTCTTTCTGAGACAGGGTCTCACTGTGCAGTGCAGGCTGGCCTTGAGCTCACTTTGTAGCCCAGGATGGTCTCAAACTTGCAACAATCCTCCTGCCTCAGCCTCCCAAGCACTGGCATTACAGGCGTGTGCCACCACACCCGGCTTGGTGCATGTTTTGAGAGACAGGACAAATAGCTTTGATCAGGTGGACTAGGATGCTCCATAAAGGTTAAGAATTGATACCATTTTTACCTAATTCTCGTATTTTCCAGCATACCTGTCATATGAGTGCTATGTGAAAATGTAGCAGACTTTTTTTATTATAAAATTTTACTCAGAAGCCTAGAAGACTCTAAATTCTACCCAGAATATGAATGGAAGGAAATAAAGGCACTCTCACAAAAATGTGCACTACTGTTTAACAGTTTATTAATATCTTA
The DNA here is from genome assembly GCA_004027595.1 of Dinomys branickii. Taxonomy (NCBI): domain Eukaryota; kingdom Metazoa; phylum Chordata; class Mammalia; order Rodentia; family Dinomyidae; genus Dinomys; species Dinomys branickii. The sequence continues at coordinate 12,224 of PVLD010009768.1, read as the reverse complement.
CTTTATCCAGTATTTCCTCCCATGTTAAAAAAACTGAGCAGATGGGGATATGTGCATTGACAAGCAACTTGGTGTACAATGTCATTTCTATTTATAAATATATAAATTTATTTTTTTTTATTTATTTTTTTTTTTGGCGGTACTGGGGATCGAACTCAGGACCCTGCACTTGCTAGGCAAGCGCTTATTCCACTGAGCTATATCCCCAGCCCCAATAAATATATAAATTTAGATGTTTATTTTAGCATCAAAACCTTTGCTTTTTAAATACATTTTTAGACTTATTTATAAGCTTTGGTAAACAATATTGTTTTTTTGTCTTTATGAGACAGGGTCTCGCTATGCAGTTCAGGCTGGCCTTGAGCTTACTTTGTACCCCAGGCTGGTCTCGAACTCACAATAATCCTCCTATGTCAGCCTCCCGAGTGCTGGGATTACAGGCGTGCACCACCACGGCTGGCTGGTAGACAATAAAATTTAAATTTTCTTCCTCTGGGATTGGAAATAATGATATGTTCCCATAACTTGAGAAGTGAGATCAAATTTGAACTGAATGCCACTTCTTTTAGTGTCCTAATACTGCTGCTTCTGCTTAGCTTGACAAATTAAAGAGGAACAAAGAAGGCTTTGGAAAGCCAGGTCTGGATCTCTGAGCACACTCTAGGGGAGGCACTTGCAGCCAGTGAAGCGAGGGCATCTCACATGAGCGCCTAACTTGTCTACGAAATGAACACTCGGCCAAACTGTTTTCTATGGGAGATTCTTTTAAAAACACACCACCATCGTGCCAGTATATACATATTGAAATTCTACACCTGGCTGCATACATATGTATAATTATTGTGTGTCGATAGCATATTATATAAAAATAAAACACCCCATAAATAGATAAAAAACCCCAATCTTCAGAAAAACATTTTGACATATAATAATCTAGGTGATAGAAATTGCAGGGTTACAGTTATAAAGGTAAAATATCTTCTTTGATACGATAATAAGTTTCACTCTGCTCCTCTTATGAATATTTAGGCAGCCACGCCCAGTGAGGGACTGAGCCTGCGGCAGGCCTGTCACTAACAGTGCTGTGCTCCACAGAGGCCTTCTGGGTTTATCCCCTTTCATCCTCACAGCAGTCCCAGGCGGGGCAGGGGATGAAACCCTTTCTTAGTAAGTTGATAAAATATTAGTAGAGGCAGTGATGGGACTTAGGTTTGGTATTTTGACGTTCAACCCTACACTTTTCCGCGGCCCTCAAAGCTGAAACAAGCACTGAGGACTCGGCTGAAAGGCAGCCCTAAGCACGAGAGCAGCAGCTCGCGTTCAGCTTCACAGTGAGTAGGCATCTTCGTAAGCCGGGGTTGTGGGAATGACCGAGTTCAACTGTTACTTAAGGAAATGGTAGTTGTTTGGAAATTACGGGGTTGGGGAGATAGCTCGGTGGCCTAAGTGCCTTCCTGGCAAGTGCAAGGTCCTGAGTTTGATTCCTGGAACGAAGGAAATAAAGAAAAAACTGGAAATTATGAAGAGGAAGTAGACAGCAGAGAGCGCAGAGACAGCCGGAGCATTCGCACTTAGGAGAGACTGTGGCTCCGACCAGCTGTTGGTGCCTGTCTAGGAAGCCACTTTCTAAAATGTGTGTTCTTGAGACAAGGTCTTGCTATGTATTCCAGGCTTGCCTTCAACTCACAGGGATCCTCCTGCCTCAGCTTCCCAAGTTCTGGGATTACAGGTATGTGCCACCACCCCCAGCTAAGAAGCCATTTATCTGTATCCCTGAAAAAATTTTTGCCAAGCTTCTGTTTCTGCCACGCTTTGCTAATTGCATGAAGGAGCACAAACAGACAGCTTTACCAGATGATGGGTCCAGCGGGGTATTTTTCCCAGGTTTTTGTGTCCTGTACAAAGAATTGGACAAGACACACAGAAAAGGCAGTGGGGGGGGTGTTTACTAAAGGTGAAAAAGGGATCTGCTCTGCAGAGTTGGGGTGGGCTGATGAGCAGACTCCCAGGGACCCCGAGGAAAGGGGGCGGGGCTCCTTTGTATCTGGAATTTCTGGGTTTGCTTCTCTCTCACCCAGATAAGGCATTTGGGACATTTGTCCTATCACAAACTCATCTGCCCTGGTGCCACATTTAAACGGTTCCATCAGACTTGCCTGGCTTCGTGGAAGAACAGAAAATTCTGATTGGCTCTGCAGACAGTGCTCAGGAGCAGCAGTCATCTGGATCCTTGACTTTGACAGATCCCGCCCAGTTGTTTGACTGGTTATGTCTCAGCCCTTGGTAAGACCAGTGGCCTGTCCCAGAGGGAGCGCACGAGGCCCTTCTGTCCCTCTGCCTTTTGTCGCTTGAGGACCTTGCAACGCAGCGTCCTCGGGGCACGGCTATCAGCCTTTGCCTCTGTCCCAGGACCCAGCCACCCGTCTGCTTGGGATGGGAGGTCGCAGCACAGCGGGCCCAGTACACAGTTCTCCAGGACAGGGCCGAAGTGTGATTCACGATATCATCACAGATACCAGCGTCGCTGGAAAACCAGTTAACACCAACAAGCATGATCCCTTAGCTACAGTAGTAGACTCAGTATCAACTGTAGCATCAAAGACAAACAACATTAGGGTGCAAGCAAGTAGATCCCATCTAAGGAGCAGTAGATCCCATCTTCACCCATAGAAAAATATCTATAATTATAGTATGAACACTAAGGCAAACAAAATAGTGACCTATACTAAGTACTGCTAAGTGGAACCATTTTACTTCTACTACCAAGAGAACAGTACTAACATTAGAAGTGTAAAGTTAATTAGCTACCTACAGAGTCATAAAGCTTAGTGGTTACACTAGGAAAGGCAGAGGAGAAGGGCGCCAGAGAATGAGGAAGGTAAAATTTGAAAACTTAATCAATGGGACATGAGAAAGGGAAGAGAAAAATGATATGAGGAATTTCATTCCTATTGAGGAATGAAAGGAAATTAATAATGCTAGAAAGAGAAAACAAGAAAAAGAAAAATAGCAAATTCAGGAAATAAAAGAAAGATAAGGAAGAGAAGAAACTGAAAGGAAAAAAAGACAAAAAGAGAGAGAAAATGAAAAAGCTGGGCATGGTGGCGCACACCTGTAACCCCAGCACTTGGGAGGCTGAGGCAGGAGGATCACTTCAAGTTCAAGGCCAGCCTGGGCTACAAAGTGAGCTCAAAGCCAGCCTGAACTGCATAGCGAGATCCTGTCAAAAAAAAAGACAAAAAAAAAAAAAATCCCCTACAATGGAAAAAAAAAACCCAGCCCCCCCCCAAATCTGATGAAGGCCAGAAAGAAAAAGTAATTAAAAATTTTAAAATTTTTAAAAAGTCAAACACTCAACTTTTTTTCGGAATGAGTGATTTCTGTCCAGGATCTGCAGTCCTGGAACCCAGCTAGTTATGATTTCCTTCCCCTAGCTTTAGGTCCTTTTTGAGGTGCTCTCCCTGCACCAGAGGCCTCTCTGTCTATTCGCCCCCACTGTGGTTATGTCCAAGCCACGGCAGATCACAAACTAGTAAACGGGATCGGTCCTCTGGTTTCTGCTGGATGTGGTCCACGTTGTCGGGCCTCCTGTGGGCGTCTCTCAGCTCATCACTGAGCGGGCGGTAACACTGGGGTCTCGCAATTTGCTGGCCGGGTCCATACTTTCTCTCCTGGTCTGCTGGCTGCTGGGCTTACCTTCCCTCTCCGGGCCTCGTCCTCACCCCGGAGCAGGTCAGCTGGTTAGTCTGCACCTCTCCTGCTCCGTGCCAAGGGAAAGCAGGATGTACAGCGCCTGGCCTTGGTGGACGGTCACACTCTTGCACTGGGGGTGCTGTGTGGCTGCTCAGGGCTGCTTGCTTGCACCCTATTTTTTAACCAAACATGAAACTGGAGGCCCTGACCACCCTATGTTACTGCCTTCGGTCTCAGTTAACGAGACCTATGCCCCTGTGCTCTGGCACTGGGCTTGGCCAGTGGTTTCCACACCTCACCAAGGAATTCTTGTGACTCTTTAGTGAAGCCCGCATGATTTCCATGTTAAACACTGAGATATTCATGGCTATTCCTAATGAATAGTTTTCTTTTTGCTTTTGTGGACATTAGTAGCCTATGATTCATTGTACTTTCAGTTGACTAAATCCAACAAGAATTGGATTTCAGTTATGTTAAGTTCTTTGTTTTTCAATCCAACACCAAGAGAAGCTCACTTTGGGGTCAAGAGTACGAAAAGAACTATTATGCAATGTCTGCTTCTCTTTCAAGTAGGAAACATGTCGAAATTTAGAGGACACACTTAGAAAACTTGGGAATCAAATGTCTCAGGATATACATACAAAAAGTTTTCGTGTGGTTTTCTGTTTGCTTGTTTTTTGGTTATCCATTAAAATACACGTGGAACCCATGGGCCGAAGGTTCTAACAGAATTTAGGTAGAAGCCAATGGAAGTAGAAGCCATCGCAGATCCTGCCCTGAGACCCAGCCTGCTTGTACTTTCCTGGACAGCTTCCTCTTTCCACTCAGCAGGGGCACAGGCTGTTCCTGTAGGCTGAAACACTGCTTAGTCATCGTCTGGAATGTAGCTCAGCGTCCCTTCCACGGGGAGCTCTGATCCCCAGTCATGTAGGCGCACTCAGACTGTCCTGGCACCCTGTGCTTTTTCCCCAGAGATTATATCACATTTGTCCTATGAGTGCAGGGACCATGTCGAACTTATTCAGAGCTCTTCCAAGTACTAAAAGCAGACGACATAGCAGGTTCCCGGTAAACAGTACGTGTCAGTTAAATAAAAGGTGCGGGTGACAGAGTGGTGTCTAGGTGTGTGGCTCCGAGGTAGAGCCCTTGATGAACAACCATGAGGCTTGAGGGCTCAGGGTTCAATCCTAAGCACCACCAAAAAGAAAAAATTTTTTTGTGTGTGTGTTTTTGAGACAGGGTCTCGCTATGCAGTTCAGGCTGGCCTTGAGCTCACTTTGTAGCCCAGGTGGGCCTGGAACTCGCAACAATCCTCCTGCCTCAGCCTCCCTAGTGCTGGGATTACAGGCGTGCACCACGATGCCCAGCTGAAAAAAAAATTGTTGAATAAAGTCAGCCTTCACTGAGTGCCAGGCATATCACCCCTTCGTTACTCCTCACTACTGCCCGTTAGGTAGATATTATCCCCACTTACAGATATGGAAAACTGAGGTTAGAGAAGTAATGTGCCCAAGGTCACAGAGCCAACAAACGACACTGTAGGGACTGAAAAATTCTCCCTCCATCCTCCGAGGGTCCTGATTCAGTCTGAGAATTAAACTGACATACATTAACAAGAGAAAAGCATAATATAAGGGGGTCCCTCAAAAAGAAACAGAGACCCAAAGAAGCAGCTGGCTTCTGTTGAGTTACACGGAACTGTACAGCGCAGTAAGCTGACAATATGCAAAGACATTAGCGGGGGCAGTTAATGGGGTAAAGGAACGACGAGGAAGACGGGTTAGTTTAACACTGCTTGTATGCGAATTCTGTCTTCCACTTTAGAGCAACATCGTAAAGGTCAAGGAAGTCTTACACTTGACGTGTTTTGGGTAATTCTAGCTCAATATGCCAGAATAGTGCAGTTTAACCCTTTCAGTACAGCAAAGACTCGATCCGGGTCACTGACATGCCAGAGCCAGCGTTTCCCTTTGTCTCTTCTTTTCCTTGTGACACACAGCTGTGTCACTGAAAACCCACACACCTCAGCATGACGTTGCCTTCGGAGAGATTTGTTTTGTGCCTTCTCAGTATCTGCTGCACACTCATCCCAGTCACAGGCCTTACCTCCATTAGGAAGTTAGGAACCTGGAGCGGTGGTGCACACCTATAATCCCAGCACTCCGGAGGCTGAGGCAGGAGGATCACCACGAGTTTGAGGCCAACTTCGGCTACATAACAAGTTCAAGGCCAGCGTGGACTACATAATAAGAGCCTGTCTAAAAAGAAAACAAGAAGCCCCAGGAAGGCATACACTCCCCTTTCTCAGTCCATGTGCTCCGGATGTGCTCAGCCCCAGGGAGAAGCTCTGACCTATGGTGAGCCAAGCAGCACAGCCCATCCCTGACGTCTTGTGCCTTAGTATTGTCACTTGGGGACAATTTATGCTCCTCGGGCTGTTAGCTGGAGCTTTTGGGAAGCAGGTTTACTCTTTCCGACTGGCCTTGGGCCCTGGAGGCATGAAGACTGTAACATCTTCTACCCACTTGTTAACCCTAAATAGGACAAAGGAGGTGGGCAGAGAGGACCCTGCAGACCTGACTCCTGGTAACACAGCCTGAGCCCTGCTGCAGCTGCACCTGTGGCCTCCTGCCCTTGTGCTTCTCACCAGTTTGAGTCTGTAAAGTCCGTTTTCAGCTTAAGCCTCTTGGGCTGAGGGTTTGTCATTTGCAATCAGTGAAATTCTGATGGACACAGGAAAGCCGGGGGACACATTTCCCCACCCTTCTGTCTTTTTTCACTGTCTTTAGTCACTTCATGGGGATCTTAGAATAACCATGTATGTGTCATCTGGGCCTGAGCATGGCCAGAGACAGAAGATCACACAGCAGCAATGTTTATCAAAGCAGGTATTGTGACTTAGGCACTCAGGGCTTCTAAACCTTGTTTGTAGAATAATTATAAGAAAATCATTTATTAATATCTCTGTCCTTCAGTGTTTTCTAATCAGAAGTCAAGGTGAAATTTGCCACATCACTTAGGAGGGAATTAGTAAGAACGTGCCTAGTGCATGGGTATTGTCTTTCAGTGTGATAACAGTCCCCCGTGGCTCTGCATGTCTCTCACTCACTAGATCTACCTTCCCAGCAGTGAAGCGGGTAGATGAAGGCGTTTCTGCTTTTAGGAGACCACAGAGGAAAGAGATTCAAGTTCCAGAGCTCAGGAGGCCTTAGGTGAGGACCCGCCCTCCCTGTACCGAGAGCTGTATGTTCAAGCGGTGGAACAGAGCGCGTCCTGGCCTCTCGCTTTGTACACTGTACTTTGCACTTAAATTTTTCAAAGCCCATCATGATCCTTCCAGTGTTGTTTTCTCTAAAATCTACCTAGCTGTGTTTACATTTACCTGGCTATAGGAAGAGAAATCTGTAAGTTTAACTTAATTTATAAAAATGAACAGGTGGCCTCTCAGAGACATTTAAAAAACAATGAAACCAAGCTGGAAGAGATATCAACTATTTCATTTATTTCCATTCCTAAAATAAATGTGAATGTATTGCTGACTTGACATTTAAAATAGTACTTTGGCAAAATAATCCCAGAAAATACACTATGTTTGTTAAACTACATGCACACTATTGGTGAAGGTCCCATTATGTCCTCTGACTGAATAACCTGTCACTTCTCAAAAGCCCTTGTGATGATTTTTATGGTTTCCGTAATTGCAAAGAACAAAAAAATGATTTGGGGACAAGAATAGAATTTGATACGAGTAACCCAAAATATCCTTTCGTCCTTCGTTACAGATTCATGGGTTGACTGATGTTTTTTAAGGGTTCCTACATAGTGTACCTAATTATACAAGCTTTTCCTAATCACAAGGGCCTCTTCCCTTGCCTGTAACCTATTATAATTCAGTGAAGTACACGCTAGATAATAAGGAAAATGAACTTGAGAACCTGAACTTACTCGAGTAGTTCTAGGGTTATACTAATAAGTGTCAATACCGTCTTTATCTTAAGTATTAAGGGCTGGAACACAGGAAAAAAACCTAGGGGAGCCCTGGAATGAGGCTGGGCAGAGATGCACGTGGTGGGTTAAAACCAAGCCGGTGACACTAAAACTAACAGGTTCAGATTTCTTTCCTGGAAACTGATGCTGTTTCAACTTGGATTTTCAACTAGCCTGTCTTTTGTTCGGCTGGCGAATTATTAAGGTTTTTCCCCTGCTCCCTTATCAAAGTCTTATTTTGAAGTGGTTTAACTGCTTTGCAGTACCAAGCTCTGCAAGAGCTGGTGAAATTAAAATCAAATGAGACACCTGGAAAAGTTTCCAAGTCCCTGATTGAAGTAAGGCTTGGAGCTAATGGTGGGCATCAGTCACGAAGGTCCTTTCCTTTCCTTTGAAAGGAGATTTCAGAGGTTGTGTTGTTTGTTTATTTAGGTTTGGTTTGGTTTGGTTTGATTCTTTGGGAGACAAAAGAAAATGACTAAATAGGCTCTAACAGAAAAGGGCGGATTAAACTTTACCTAAAAACGAGTTCCCCTTTTCCCAACTACTGCCGTAACCTCTCTGCTGCAGCCCTGCACTGGCTCCTCGCTATTTCACAGCGAACCCGTAGATGTGAGGCCGCACCAGCACCCAGGACAGCGGGGCCTGCAGGTGCTGCAGCCTCAGCCTCGAGAAGCCGGCCCGCTCCACGGTCTTCCAGCTCTCCCTGGTCAGGCTGCAGCCGTCAAAGACAAGGTGCCAGGTGGGATCCAAGACCTGTTGCCAGAAGTAATTCCACGATGAATGGTCTGCTGCCACATGCTCCATGAAATAGAAAGCCCCTCCCTGAGAAAGACAGGGGAAAAAAATAAAACTTGAAGGAGTCTGGTTCGGAGAAAACAGATTTAAATGCTGGGGATGTAGCTCAGCGGCACAGAGCCTGCCTGGCAAGCACAAGGTCCTGAGTTTGATCCCCGGTACCAAAAAAAGAAAACCGATTTAAAGATGACTGAAGCAGGCTGGGGATATAGCTCAGTGGAATAACTGCCTGCCTGGCAAGCACAAGGTCCTGAGTTCGATCCCCGGTACCGCAAAAAAAAAAAAAAAAAAACAGATAAAGACGACTGAAGCTTCAGACTTCAGTGGCCCCTGAGACCAGCTTTTTGATAAGACACGGATAAAGTAAAACTTGTAAGACACTGTTTGGGTCCGTAGTTTCAACTTCTGTCAAATATTATGCAGAGCTGACAACCTAAAGCAATTAACATGTATTTTCTAATCATAAGAGTAATCCATAACAGGGAAAGCTGTTTGTTTGGAGACTGGGTCTCGATACATAGTGCAGGCTATCCTTGAATTCACTATGTAGCCCCGGCGGGCCTCAAATTCACAGCAATTCTGCCTCAGCTTCCCAAGCACTGTGTTACAGACATGCACCACCAGGCCCAGCTACAATAGCTAAAACTTACAGCGCTGCTGTATGCCCACTGTTATCTTTAATGCTTATATGATAACTCACAATCTTCCCAACAATGCTATTGGCTAAGTTATTTGTATCATCATGGTCATAAATAAGATAAGTAACTTGCCTGAAGCAGAATTTGAGCCTAAGCAGTCTAGCTTCATGGGGTGGCGGTATTGCTTCACCAACATGTAGATTTTTAAAAATTCAGAAAATATAGAAAAGTGTAAGAAAAATGATAAGCTACCATTTTGTCACCTAGAGAGAACTGCTGTCAAGATCTATTGTGCGTGTGGACTTGCATGTTTGCCTTAAAATTTGAACTTTAATCTACATTGTTTTACTTATGTATTTGAATATTTTTCTAAAATATAACTTAAAAATCTTACGCACAATACCCGATACAGCCATTGTTCATTTAACCATTTTCCTTTAGGTTCTTTCTGGTTTTTCACACTGTAAATATTGTTATACTGAACATTCTTAAAAACTATAACCATCTTGATAACCATCTCTGGTTACTGCCAAATGAATAATTCTGATTTTTAAAAATGGAGCTCTCGAGCCAATGGTATGCACCTTTTTAAAATCACTGGTGTCAATTTTCAAATTACCCATGGTAAATGCTGCATCACAGTTATACTCACGCTAGCCACAGATTAAGTGTGCATTTCCATGGCCGTAGGTACTCATCCCTTTAGAAAAATCTTTGTCAGTTTGGTGGACAAGATGATATTTTGTTTTAAAAAATATTCATTTATTTTTTACTTATTTACTTATAGATACTAAGGATAAAACCCACAGGGCCTTCTCACTAAGCTATATACCCTCCCTGTTTGTTTGTTTTGTTTTGTTTTAAATTCTGAGACCAGGTCTTTCTCAGTCCATAAACTGCCCACGCTGGGCTCCAGGTTGGGATCCCCCTGCCTCAGCCTACCAGGGTGCTGGGATTACAGGCACATACCTCCCTGCCCAGCTTTAATATTAATTAGGTATAAAACCTTTAGGTGAGGCTTGTTGATTACTGGGATTTCATCTCCCTTCATGTGTGTGTTGGTATCTTTTGTTATTTTTCTCTTAGATGTAGTGGCTTCTTTTCCCCAGTTTGCTGTTTACCTTTTAACTACTTTTGCTGTTATTCTTACCTCTGCTACTCTTATCTTCTGTAAAACCTTTGACTCACCTGCAGACTGTCCTCGGGCACTGCCTCACCAGTCTACAGGAGCACCATGGAGTTCTAGCACAAGAGTTGGAAGCACTCCATTGACCGAATAGCCGTGTTTTATACTATTGTACCATGTCCCTAAATTTGCATATGATAAATGAAAATATTTGTCTAAAAGCATTATTAAATCCATGGTGCGATTTTGGTGGTTTTTTTTTGTGTTTTTTGTCTTTTTGAGACAGGGTCTTACTATGCAGTTTAGGTTGGCCTTGAGCTCACTTTGTTTTAATTATAAAAAGGCTGGCCTGGAACTCTCAACGATCCTCCTGCCTCAGCCTCTGGGTTACAGGTGTGCACCACCACACCTGGCTGATGGTGAGATTTTGTCATTAGGTGTTTCACTTGAGCGGTACAAGTTGGCTACTTTACACTTGCTCCTGCCAGCTGGGATGGCCCATGTGCATCGAGTACAAGCCCCGCAGACACGATCCCATACTACCGGAAGGCCTTCTGAAGCTGGTCCCTCCCGCCCTCGGCACAAAGTGGGGAAAGAGGAGTCTGGCTGTCACTCCAAAGCCTGGGCTGTAGTGCTCATCTCAGTCCCTGTCACAACCTGACCGTGGCTGCCAGGCGGAGTTTAGCGCAGTATTCAAAGTTTAGTGCCGGAGTTTCCCCAGGTTCTGTGGGTAAGTCTAAGTAAGACCTGGCTTCAGGAACAGAAAACTTGGAATTCTCTGATTTAAAGGAAAATGATAAAAAGATGGTTAGTATTTGGGAAGAGAGGAGATAGAGGAGGAGGGGGAGGTGTGGATGGGTTGGTTTTGCCCTGCGGGTTATATATATCACAATAGAGATGCCTGGAGTCGTCTGGGGACCAGCAGGTGCGAGGTTGGAGGTAAATATGTAGGTTCGGACACTGTGTCTACGGAGTAGTCAGAAACCCTGGCGAGTCCAAATGTGTAACTTGCCTGGAAGTCAGAAATGAGAGCTAAGGAGAGCTCCCGTCTGGGGTTCGAGAGAGGAAGAGCGCCCTGGAGAGGCAGTGTGCATGGTGACCTCAGGGAGACACAAAGTTCCAGTGGAAGCCCCGCGGCGCAACAGCAAACATATTTTCATGTAAGAGTCAGGCCCATTAGCTGCGTAACTAGCAAGTTTTTCAGCATGTGGGTCTGTTTCCCTGTCCCTCCATGGAGACAACAAATACCTTTAGCAAACTGCTGCGAGGGTTATGTAACAATGCTCGGGTGGGGCGGTTTACAGGAGCGAAGGAGGAACTCTGAGCACACGATCCTCTTAAGAATTAAACGTATTATCAGCGCTCTAAGGCGGGCGTGGGGTGCAGGGGTTTTGTGGGATTAGTGAAGCGAAACATGGACGAGTGTGCGTGAGTTCTCAGGCTTCGGAGGAAGAAGCCCAGAATCTGGGCCCGGGGACCCACCCTTCTCTTCCCTGATGGATCTGGCCTATGCTTGGGCCAAAGACAGGGCTGTATTGTGCCTGCTCCAAACCTACCTACAAGGCCTCCCTCCTCGAGGAACTTCCTCTCTACATATAAAACTGGGGCAGGAAAGAGGAGGGTAGAAGAAAAGAATGGAAACAAATCTTTTGTTCGGAGGAGGGGAAGGGGGTGGGGGCGACGGGCGGGAAATGGGGAAGAGCAGCAGCAAGAGCGATTATGCGACCGCGGGCCGCAGAGTTAGGCGGGAACAGCGCAGGCAGACAGGGCCGAGAGGCCCCCGCAGAAGACAGCTGCGGCAGGAGGCGCCTTCGCTACAGGCCAGGCTGCAAGAGAGAACAGACCCGCCACACACTCCCCTAGGGATGAACAGCAGTGATGGATATTCTAAGGAGGGTCAGTCACCTTGGGCGGAGGACCCAGCCCTAACCCGCTCCTTCCAGGGAAGGCCTCGCCGGGCCTGTGCTCTTGCTCTGTGACTT
>PVLD010009767.1:55358-74949 GCA_004027595.1 Dinomys branickii | reverse complement strand
GGATTGCCGGGCGTCTCCGCCGCTAACAAGCCGATCTCTGTCGGGAGTCGCCGGGGGGCTTCGCCGGCTCAGGAGGCGGGAGGGATCGAGCCGTCCATGCTCTCAGGGCGCTAGGACCCAGTAAATCTTTCTCTCCGCTCCCGGCGGCGTTTGGGGCCCTCCGCGCGGCCCGCCTGACACGCGCGAAACGTGGGATTGCCGGGCGTCTCCGCCGCTAACAAGCCGATCTCTGTCGGGAGTCGCCAGGGGGCTGCACCGGCTCGGGAGGCGGGAGGGACCGAGGCGGCCGCGCTCCCACTGCGCTTGGACCGAGCCAAGCTTCTTCCCCGCGCGGATCGTCCCTGGCTCCCAGCGTCTGGGGCTTTCCCACGTCTCACCCCGGCAGCCTGGTCCGCCCTACCACATCTCCCCCGGCATCTCAGAGAAATACGCCCAGTTTAAACTTCCCAGCCGAGGTCCCGGCATTCACGCTCGCGAAGTCTGTCTCGAGCTGGTGGTGTTTATTAAGGAGGTTCGCTCCCTTGCTGCTCACCTGGTCGCCATCTTCCCCGGATCTCAGGATGGATATTTCTTAAAAGTGTTACATTGAACATAAAAATAAAGGGGAAGGGGAAGAACGAAGAGAGGAGAAAGAAGAGGAGGAAGGAATAAAGGAAGAGAAAATGGTAAAGAAAGGAAAATATTAACAAGAACAGAACATTTAAAACCAATGTCCTTTTTGTAAATGAAAACACACATATGCCAGCACTTCCTCTCCTACAAGAATGACAAATTATTTTTATATACCTGACACATAGCAGACATACAAACAAAGTTATTTGTGGAATGAATAAATGAGTTTAAATTGACCATTAAAGACGAGAACATACAAAACCAAAGACTCACAAGTAAATAAGCAAACCACATGAGGTCAAAAAAGAAAAGTACAATTTCGTTAATAGCTCTTAATAATAATTCTTCTTAATACTTCAACAATGACAGCACAGAGGACAAGTTAAAACAACAGGTATTATTAAACAAAAGCAATGCATATGCATGCCTCAGAGTAGAAAATTTTGAAAAGTGGAAGACATCAAGTGTTAGTGAAGATGTGGAGAGGTGAGAACACCCATAAGGGGCTCAAGGAAGTTAAAATAGGCTCAGCATTTCTGAGAGACAATCCAGCAAAATTTAATGAAATAAAAGGCTTTAGGCCCTCCTACCAATACCACTCTTGGGTAAATATGGCAGAGATCGCCTTACCAGTCAGCTAAGTTGCTAAGGATCGCACATGATACAGTCATCCTGCGTGTGATAGTATAGAGCTGGAAACTACCGAGGTGCTCCTCACTGGGACACCGAGAAGTGGAAGGTTCTAGGAGACCCATACAGCAATGAGAAGCAATAAAATTAACCAGCACAGCAATCTGAATACATTTTTAAAACAATATTAAGTGGAAAAGTCAAGGAAAAGAATGAGATATGCATACATTTTTAAAACTATACACCCCAAACAGCACTGCAGACTTTATAAGAGCATAAATTTCAGAAGCTGTGACAAGTACATCAGAGGGCAGCTGGGAATAGGACTAGGAATGAGAGATGAAAGAAAATCTTTTATAATTGATGAACCTAATTACTATTACATATATATTTTTCTTTCAAAATGAAGCAATTTGGGAGACTTGTGGTGTATATCAAATGAATCCTCATGGCCATTAGTGAAGTTTAGAAATTTTCAATTGCTATGTGGTTTTCTTTCTAGGGAACAGACACGGAACAGAATGATGTTCAAAGGATTTTTCCTTCATGCTACTTGGCCACCTGACTCTGAAAATCAAACTTTGGGCTCCGTTGTTGACTGCTCATCTCAGCACTGATCACCACCACGGTGAGTTGCCCACTACTTGGTTTATAGTCATCACAGTCAATAATTGCTTAATTAGAATGCTAACGTCAAAGGCAGGATGTATAAAAATAACTCAAGTTAAAACAGCCACTAATGAGGGGCATTAGTGATTGTCAGGCTCATCCCCAACATTTATGAAAAATGGAGCAAAATTACAAATGGAAGCCACATGCCAAGTGACTAAATATTTAAATGCTACAAATCAACCTAAGTGTCCGAATATATCCCATCCTCTGTCCTTCACAGTGACGCTTTCTTGATAACCTGGAAGGAAAAGTTTGCATGTCGAGTCCTCATGTTGGGACACAGGGAGAGCAGGGAGGGAGTTCTCTCTCCACCTTTCATGCCCTGTACTATGATGCCTGTAGAATTCTAAGTTCAAGCCCCAGGCTTTCTGGCTGCAAACTGCTCACCCTTGGGGTCACCCTGAAAAAGGTGTGTAGGCTCTGAGAAAACACACCTTCCATAGACTCATCACTGCATTAGGAGTCCCAGTGCAGGTCCCAGGGAGTGAAGTAGGACCCCTCTTGCAAATCAAAGCATTTCTGCAAACGTGCTGTTATGGAGTGAATGTTTGTGCCCCCCGCCAAATTTACACATCGAAGTTATAACCATCAATGTGATGGTATGGGAGGGAGGTGCTTCATGGACTGTTTGGGTTTAGATGACATTATCCTAAGACCAGGCTCTCATAATGGGATTCATGCCCTTATAAGAAGAGAAAGAAAAATCAGAACTTGTTCTCTCTCCATCATGGGAGGACACAGCACAGAGGTCATTGCCTACAAGTCAAGAAAAGAACCCTCCCTGGGAAATGGAATTGGTCAGTTGTTTTATCTGAACTTCCAGCTCCACAACTATGCAAAATGAATTCCAGTTTAAGCGACCCAATCTACTGTATTTTCTTTCTTTTTTATTTGGGCTTTTATTGCGTCATGTTTGTGGTGATTATGTTCACCTTAGGGAACAAGTATATATACACAGCACATTTCAATTCCCTTCTCTCCTCCAATCCTTTTTATATTTCCAGCATCAGATTCATTTTATTTATCTCTAGACTGTTATGGTTGATACATTGTGTCAACTTGGGGAGTGTAGAGGTTTGGCTCAGTGATTCAGCAGGAAGCCAGGGTGCTTACTTTGGTACATCCTGAGCCTGTGGAAGAAGACGGTGTGGAGATTGTGTGAGTGCTACATGCTCCCTGGGTGGGGTTAGCCTGTTTCACAATGTAAGGAAAGGAAAGAGGCTGCTTACAGCCATTCCTCCTTTTTGCTCTGGTTGTTTTTGCTGTGCTCTGCTGCCGTGAAGTTTGCCCTCTGCATGTGCCACTCTGCCTCTGAAGCAGCCAAGTATGGACTGAAACTTCCACAACTGTAAGCTAAATAAACCTTTCCTTTCTTCATTTTGGGCATTGGGTATTTTGTCTCAGCAACAAAAGAATAGTAACCAAGACATAGACCTTAAAAAGTTACTTATCATATATACAGATTGAAAACCAGACTAATAGGCCAAAGAACACACAAAACACATAAGATAATTATACTAAGTCAGTGTGTGCTTCTGTAGCAACGTAAGCATACACATGTGCTGTAAAGCACTCCCCATAAGATCAGTTGGTCACATGCCTATCCTTATAGTATTTACCAGCAAGAAGCCTCTGCTAAAAAAGAACATACTAAACAAAGAAAGTGACAATGATAACTGATTTAGCTTTTTATTTGTTGGGAATAAACATCACTGACATCTGAAATGTCTTACATCTGGGTAAATGGTTGAAATAAGCAGCCTTATACTTTCTAGTTTAGCCTGTACTTTAGAAACAAAATATGAAAATAATCAAACAAACCAACTGATTTTTAAATGATACATTTAAAACTTCCAAAAATGTATGAAAGGAGTTTTCTTAACTGTTATGATGTCATAATCCAGAGTTAAACTAAATGTATATTTTATTACTGGTTCAATCTCTAAATGGAAGATAATATAAGGTTCATAAATTTATTTATGGCCAAATTATAACTTTTCCTATGATTTTGCAATAAATTAAACAGTGTCCAATAAATTAAATGGACAAAAGTTCATCATTAGAGATTATAAATATAATTAAATATTATTATGATTATACTTAAATAAGTGTAATATGAACATTAGTATATTCCTTAATAAAATACTTTAGAATTTTTAAAATGATTTATTATGCAAAAAATGAAAGTAGTTAAAATCACCCTTATTAGATTCACAAGTATTTAATCTCGTGAAAGGAATAGATGGCTCCAAAACAAAACAAACGGAAAGTGTAAAATGCCAGTGTAGTGAGCTAGTACGAATTTGGGAAGTGGCTTACCCTCATAGAACTGAAGTATTACATCATCTATGAATAAGAGCAACAGTTTCATTTCAGGAGTTTTTCAAGAATTAGGCGGACTCGTTAGCTCATCTGTCCTCAGTATTCTCCTTGCACAGAGCTCTCTCCTAACACCTGCTCCCGGCACACCCCACCTCTCCCTGCCCTCCCCTGCAGCTGGCGTTTGTTCCAGTGCTCCTCCATAGCCCCCAAAAATGTTTCTATTGAAGCAATTGGTATCTCTTATTCATAGTTTTGTAATATACTTATAAATCATGCACATTGAGGATGGCTTAGGGAAAGAGGTGTTTTTAATCTGGGATTAAACTGCAATTAGCAATATTACAATGGTTTTAAGCAAAACCTAGCAAATTTCAGTGGTTATGCTGTTCTCTTTCCCTCCGGGAACTGATGCAAATTAGAATGTTGTTCAAGAGATTTGTTTTTTCATGTTACTTGGCACCCTTAGAGGACAGGAGGTAAATTATCACTTAGGTATGTGCCTTTTGACCAAGACATGGCCCGCAGACAGAGTATATTCATTAGAAAGAACTGTCATTCCCGAGAGAAAGTAGAACCCACTACCCTCTCTGCTTCTATCATTAAATATGATGGCTATTTAAACCATCTTCAGGATCTTTTAAGTTACTTAGGAGCATATTAGTAATCTTAGAAAAGTATTCTCTTTGCACAAATTGCAAATACAATGGAGAGAAAACCTATTTGTGCATCTTTCCACATGTGCAACAAACAGGCAGCCATTGAATTTGATACATATTTGTCCACCCGTGCCAGGCACTGGAAGCCTGCAGTGAGTGAACCAGAGGAACGTGCCCTCCTGGCTCTCTTCAATCAGTGAGAAGTGCACCACTGCTTGAGACTGTGCGGTGAGGACTTCACCTGCTTTCTCCATTTAACCCTGCAAAGACCATCAGAAAAGATGTTCATGGCTTATAATTTAGATGTGAAAAATGAAGCTCTGAAATACAAATGACATAGCACAGGTTGCTCTTCTGTGATTCTTTCCCCAGTCTCTGCAGCTCAAGGTACAAGATGCCCCAGTGTTTCCCTAAAGGCTCCAACTTGCCATCACAGGACAGGCTAGAAGGCAGCTCCCCCTAAGGGACTCTACATAAGACCCACCAGGAAATTAAGATGAAAATAATCTGTCTCTTTCATGAGTATTGCTAATCTATAATAAATATTTAATTTTTCATTGAACTACAACAAAAAATTGGATTATATGGTCATCCTTTTCAATTTGCCTGTGAATACATTTCCTTCTCCCAAGAAACCATCAGAATTCTAATAGCGAGCCTCTTTAGTTCCTGAGTGGATGGGTTGGGAACTTACCTTGTAGGTCTGCCAATAGCATATTTCCCTGTGTTTACTCATTCAAACTCTGCACATGCCTTCCTGAAATTTTCAAGTTCCTCTCATCTCCATTTACCCTTGCTTAGATTCTTATTTTCCATTTCCTCATAAGCATTTTATTTTCAGTCCTATCATCTTTCCTCACAGCCTGAGATTCTTTGTTCCACTATGCACTTGTGACAACCAGGGACGGTACATTTTCCTGGCTGACAGCCACCAAATTTGCAACACTTTTTAGCAAAGGCTCTTGCAATTTCTACTCTTGTCATTTTCTTCACATCTGTGGCTGATGGGGAAAGAACAAACTCAAACAATTTGCTCATGCTATTTGGCTCAGCAGTGCCTTCCAGATTTCTGTTTATGCTGTCCACCTCCACAAGTGCTGCTAAGGAGCTCCCACGGCCTGGACACCACTACTGCACTCGTGTCAGGGCTGATTTCCGAAGCATTTAAGAATTTCTAACCAGGTCAATTGACCTTAATCCAGAACAGGTATTTAGAGTGTTTGTCGAGCAGGAAATCCCATGCATTGTACACATGTTTGTGGTTAGAGAAATCTGAGAGCCTTTATTCTGCAACTTATAGTTTTGAGACTATGCACAGATTTTTAAGCGCTCCAGCTGTACAAAAGAAATAATAATACAATCCAGTGACACCATGAGAATTAATTGAGATAGCAATCATGTCTTGTTATGTATTACAATTGTTCCATACCTGTTATCTAGTATTACTTAGAAATATTGACTAATATATATTTGATTTGATAGCTCTGAACAAGACTCAAGCTAGGTGGCATATGGGAAGGAGAAAGGAAATAATATCTACTGAATATTCAATATATGCCTGGCACATTTGTACATTGACGTAGTCATATAAAGCAAATATCCTCTGCATAATCTGATAGGGTGAAGAGTTCCTGTCTTTGAAAACTGGTTCTAGAAAATGCTGTAACCAAATGATATCATGAGGAATGCCACAAAAGAGCTGGAGGAGTAATGAATAAGGCTGGGCCCTCATGGACCTTCTCTGGAGCAATGTTCACACCCCAACTCCAAGCATGGACTCTCGCTTGAAATAGGCATTACCAGTTTGTCGCAGAAGATTCACTCCACACAACCCAGAAATCTCTTGGTCCTCAGGTGATACAAATCTAACTCAAACTGGATTTCAGCCAAAATAGGAACTATTTGGTTGGCAAAACTAGGAAGTTATGGGTGGAGGGATGACTAATCTCTAAGCCTGGCTGAATCCAGATGCATGAGTGATGTGAGAATTTTGATGTTTGATTCTGCTCTACTGGAGTTTGGCTTAATTCTCAGGCAGGCTCTGAGACATTGGCTCTAGACAGTCAACTTCATGATTCAGCAGGTGCCACTGGAAAATTTTTTCTGGAAAAAGTCCCATTGGACTTCAGTTAATTCTACTGACTAGTAAGATAGACTATGCCAAGCACCTGAGTCTGAGTCCTTTGCCAACCTTCAACTGTAGGATAAAGTTGACTCTACCTGAAGTATCTGTATAGAGTATTAAGAAGAGATGGTTTCTCAGAGGGAAAATCAGGCTACTGGATCCAGAGCAAGGAAAAAGCAAGAACAATGGGTGTAGGTTATATGACCTTAATTACAGACCTTGAAGAATGTGTGGGATCTAGATGAAAAGAGATGCAACTAAATATTATAAGGATCTACATGAAGAGGTGTAAAGGAGACTAACAATTAGTCAGTTTATATGTAGCAGTACATAACAGGGTATCAAAAATCAGAACTGCTTTCTAAAAATGTACTCGGTGAGCACAAGGGGAAGAAGAAATGCATATTTGGTTTGGTAGAAATGTGGAGGCTGTTTGAGTTTTCTATTGCCATGTGATCAACCACACCAACCCACAATGAGTTGCTTAATGCAATGACATCTGTTTTCTCAGCGATCTGCAATTTGGTCGGGGCTTGCTAGAGACTCCTCACTTCAGCTTTGGTTGCTATCAGCAGGGGCACAGCAAAGCCTGGAGACTCGAATCACTGGAAGGCTCACTCACTTGCAGGTCTGATCATTGATGCCAGCTGTGGGCTGGGAAGAGGCTGGAAAGAGGGTTAGAATGTGTTCAAGTGGCCTCGCTTTATGGCTGCTTGGCTTTCTTATGTCATGGTGTGTGGGCTCCACAAGTAAGTGGAGTAAGTAAATTTGTGGACTTTTTAACTCTGTAATTGGCCTAAACTCTCCAGGAAAACATACGATTCTGCCTCAGAGACAGAACAAATAGTAAACTCAAAAGACAATGAGGAGAAAATGTCAATACTTTCAGTAAATGATATTCATAGGTAAAATGCATTTTTAAGGAAATCTGCAACCAAAACCAAGACTTATGAACAAAAAAGTGAGATTAACTAGACAATGTTAGCATTCAGTATTTTCTTTCCTTTTAAATGTAATATTTGTATTTGATCAGCCTCTTATGGGTAAGATAAAAGGATAACAATAATATCAATTACTAGGGGGTCTATTTGGTAAGTAGATATTGTTTAATCCTTACAATTATTCTTAAATTTGTTACTCCCATTTTGTAACTGAAGAAAATAAGTGTTAAATTCTCAAAGTCGCCACAAAGATAAGTGGGATATCTGGGCCTAAAACCTATTTTGTTCTAAATGTAATACTTTGAAATACATGTTTTCTGTGTCTTTGTGGTTTGTGGAAGTCAATAGGTCTATTTCCTCAACACGGAGTTTCTATGCCATGTGAATATCAGGTAGAAGGCACAACAGAAGTTAGCTGGGCAGAAAGAGAAAGAAATTCTGCCTTTCTTCTACCATTGAGCCACCTATGATGGACAGACAATCCAAAGTCTTTTAATCTCACCCGTTTGCTACCTCAGCAGAAATAGTTGCATAGCATCAAGCTTTGTGTTACTAAAGTTTCTGCTGGAAATGTGTATTTTCTTTATAATGCATTCAAACTTAGATAAAATACAAAGTAACATGACTGACTGACAACTGTGTTAAAATTCAATATTGGCTTATGCTATGTAGTCTTTTTGGTTTAATTCAATGGGTCTTTGGTCTTCTTTAATCTTCAACCTATTGACTGATTTCTCTAGAGAAAGAGCTCCACTTAATCTCTGTTATCTTTCTTTTTTATCCTGATCTTCAATAAGTGTAACATTCTAATCCATAAAGACTTCAAAACTACACTTGCATATTTTACACAAAAGATAATCATCCAGTCTCTGACTTCTTTTCCTCTTAGGCTTGCACTTAATTATTCTGTAGCCATGCTGAAATGTAACATCCTATCATATTCCCTAAAAAATAATATATTCAGACTGGGTGCAATGGTACACACCTATAATACCAGCTACTTGGGAGGCTGAAGTAGGAGGATCACAATTTCAAGAATAGCCTGGATGATTTAGCTAGATTCTCTATCAAATATAGAAGAAACAGAGAGAGAGAGAGAGAGAGAGAGAGAGGAAGGAAGGAAGGAAGGAAGGAAGGAAGGAAGGAAGGAGGGAAGGAAGGAAGGAAGGAAGGAAGGAAGGAGGGAAGGAGGGAAGGAAGGAGGGAAGGAAGGAAGAAAGAAGGAGGGAGGGAAGGAAGGAAAAGTCAAAGCCACAACTGAATGAGAGAGTACTTTCCTAACATGTGCCAAGGCCTTGGGTTCAATCTCTAGAACCACAAAGAGATAAGAGGTGGAGAGGGGAGAGAGACAGACAGAGTAAGAGAAAGGAAATAAAACATTCTTACATTCTGACCTTTGCTTGTGATAATTTAATATTTCTTCTTTACACTATCTCTCTTATACCTTAGCATTTATGCAACTAAGGTATCTATAAAATGCAATTAAAAGGTATATTTAGGGTTCATTCCAAGGGGAAATCCAAAAACAGTGTCCAGAATAAGAGCATAAAACCCACACAATTAACCAGATTATCCAATAAGTAATACCAGGACATCCCTGACCATATACAAATTCCATGTTTCAGTTTTACCAAAGGTGGAAAGTAGAAAAAACGATGAAGGAAAATTTTCCCTTTTCCAAGGACACTGGTTGCACTGCACTAGGAGACTGTTATGGTCTACATCTAGATGTCCCCCAAAGCCTCATGCAGTCATGGGGCAGCTTCTAGAATTTATGATTGGTTCACTGTCCAATGCTGGGATTACGGGTGTGAGCGCTGTACCCGCCATGGGTTGGGGAGCCCGCATACAACATAAGGAAGGGAAGAGGCTTGCTCCTGCCTCTCTTCCCTTTTTGCTCTTATTGCTTTTGCTGTTTTCTGCTGCCATGATCTGTTGCCCCCTGCCATGTGCCACTCTGCCTTGGAACCAGTTGAGTGTGAAATGAAACCTCCAAAAACTGTGTGCTAACTAAACCTTTCCTTGTTTAATTTTGGGCATCAGGTATTTTGTCTCAGCAATGAAAGAAAAGTAACAGAGACAGAGACTAACCTGCCCAGTCTGACCTACATTTGCAACTGCCCTATTTCCAATCGTAGCCACATTCTTAAGGATTGAAAGGTAATATTTCAGCATACGAATGTTAAGGGGACACAGTTCACCTCACTGCAGAACCTCAGAACAGGCAACATACAACTCAGTGCTACTCAGCTCATTTGATATAGAAGGAAGCCGCAGTCTACATATTTAGATCCCTCCACAATGCACATACTGAAACAGTCCTCATGAATGAAATTAGTGCCCTTGTGACAGGCACCCCTTAGTTCTCTCTTGCTCCCTCTTTCCATTTGAGATCGCAGGAAGAAGGTGGCCACCTGCAAGCCGGGACACAGACTCTGCCACACCCCTTCTCTTGGGCCTTCAAGTCTTCAGAACTCTGAGACTGAATGAATGTATTCATGTATACATGCCGCCCTTACAGCACCTGGGATAGATGAGACAGCGGGAGAGCCAGTCCCTCCACTGTCACACAGAGCATCTCAGAAGCTCCGTCCTCAGACTTCCTGATCCTGGCGCTCCTCCTTACCCATCCCACCAGCCTCTCCCTGCATTCCTTTCCCTGTTCACCAACCAACAGGAGGGGCCGGGGAAAAAGGTTCCGCCTCACTTTTACCACACCTTCGTGTGCCATTTTCTGTGGTTCATTTCTCTATTTCAGCCTGTTTACTGATTCTTTCTGAGAATTATTTTGTGCAATTTGAGCTTATTTCAGCTTACTTCAATTTGCTTTCAACTGACTGTTTGATAGCTCACTGTCTCTTAATCTGCCTTTACAGATTAAGTTCATTTCTAAGGTTTGTGGTGCTAAAGATTTCTTGGACAGATTGTGATTCACATTTGCCCATCACAGACACTCACACTGGCTTCTATTCTCAGCACAAGGCACTCAATGCCCCTTGCCTGTCAGGTCCCCTCTGCTTTCTTACTGTTTTACTCCATTGTTCTGACACCAGATTTCTTTGAGACATTATAAGCCAGATTCATTCCAACCTCTGTGGTTGACATGATTATACTCCTCAAGAACTCTATTTCTTCCAAGGATCTTGTAACAAACTAAATCAACAAACCCGCATGATTCATTGTATTCTCCCTCTCTTTGGTCTCATATTTAAGAAAATCTTCATCTGCATCTTCATATTTGAAGTCAAAAGTCTCAGATGGGATGCTTGGTCCCTTTTCCTTAGTAAATTCTCTATCAGTCTCAAGTATTCCTCAAAGGCTTTCACAGAATGTTTATTTTTTAGGTAGTATCTTGCTGCTTTATAAAGCATTATTACAGAGCATGCCACTTAAAAAATTAGCAAGGAAGTGTCTCAGAATGAAACATCAAAGAAGGCTGGAGGCATAGCTCAGTGGAAAGGCTCTAGGTTCAATCTCTAGTATCTCATTTAAAATAAGAATAGGTTTTGGCAAGTAATGGACAAAAGCCAGAATTTTAACTGACATAGGATGGAATAGAATAGAAGTGGTGCAAGACAAGGAATATATGCTAAGCATTAAAGACTTGTACTGGAAGGGAAAACAAGAGGCATTGGAAGTTTAAAACAATCCAAATCTTTTTTAAAGGTTCTAAAGCATTATGTCAATAAAGACCTTGATATGTCTTCCTTCTTAGTCACTTTTGCCAGAGAGGCCAAAATTCTTCAAGATTCATGGCTTAAACCCACTATGGTAGCACACATCTGCAATTCCAGCTAGTCTGGAGACTGAGGCAGAAATATCATGAGTTCAAGGCCAGCCTGGGCAAGTCAGAGAGACCTTGTCCTAAGATAGAAAAGAGAAAACAGATCCATGTTGTTTTGGTCCCTCTCTAAATCACTAAAGAAGGAGTCCCGCTGGGCTGCCTGCTCTTAGCCCTGCCTGTGTGTCAGAATCAGCTAGGGAGTTTCAAAAACTGCTAATCTTCTCCACCACCAAAATTCCAACTCAGTATTCTGCTTTGAGGCTCAGGAATTAGTACATTTGATGACTCCCCAAGTGGCTCCAACTGAGATGCCCTCTTCTAGGGAAACATCCAAACTTAATCACACACAATAGTGGTCCTATAAGATCCTCTGCAAAGAAGAGGTCGTGAGAGGGCTGAGAGCCCATCATAGTATAGATGCCTTGTGGCATCTCCCAAGATTCATTTGCTTTCTAAATACCCCAAAGACGTCCCACAGGAAAAAAAACTACTTGTGCTTTGCGGTGATCACACTGAGTAACACCACCTATGCTAATGTTTTCTGACTGTCATCTTTTACTTTCTAGTTTCCTCCACCTTCCATGTTCCCCAAAGGTCATTCTAAGCAAGCGTTGAAATATTCCATTTTCAGATAGCTTTGTGTATAATATTATAACATCTACCTAACAAAAGTTTATGAGACATATCAGATGCAGTACATCTCTGATGGAGGACAGAAAGTCTACACTTTGCTAGGTGTGATTTTACTGGAGAGGATGAGAGAGTGGGTTCTCACAGCCTCAGCCATGCTGCATTTAGGGTCATTCCCTTCGATCCCAGATATACAGGGTGCAGGAACAGAAGGTTCATATGTCAAGGAATAAGAAAGACCTAAACTCAACTTTGTGGAGAACCAACCTGGGCACCTATCCTTGAAGGAGGAGCAATTGTCTCTATTTTGGCTGAACCTGACCCTGTCTCTGTGTACTGACATGTGCAGAGCTGGCTAGGACTTTTCCTTACCCCTTCAATTGGCTTTAAGCGATGCCAAGGTACTGATGGTGATCTTTGAAGATGACAAGCAGTGTTTCCCCAGGTACCCTGTTGTTCCCTTGTGTGAACCTGGATGAGGTGGGATGAAGAGCCAGGCCTCCACACTGTTGGCTGGGATCCAGCCTCAAGATAGAGGCTATGATTTCCTGGGGCTGGAAAGATTACACACCAGAACTGAAGCACAGACCCCCAAAACATTAGATATTACCTCAGTTGTGTTATGTAGATTGCTCTTTCTGCATCCTTCTCTCTGCATATGGCAGAGGTGATTTCTGATCTCCTGTCCAGCCCCGCTCACAGCACTCACCTACTTCACACCACTCTCACAGTCACTCATCCTCAAGTCGCTCCTTTCTTCCTGAATTAATAAAACCCTGGTTCAGCTTTTGGTTGAGGCCTTTGTTCCGGATAGCCATTGGCATGGCTGCACTCAGGACCGGCCTCTTCACTCCCCACAACTACAAATATGCCTTAGTGTCTTTATTCTAGCCATGGGTGGCACTAGAAGTAGAAGTTTGGAATTAACTCACTAAAATTCCAATAACACTTCCATGCACATGCAAATATAAGCTTCCTGTTAGTTTAGATACACATATATTTCAACATTGATTTTTACGTCTCATAAATGTCTTTTTCTTCTTTACATCAAATACAGATGGTGCTCCGTTGTGTGAGAGTCCTGGAGTTGCTCTGGGTCCTATTTCTTATTCTAAGAACACTTAACACTTCTTTTTTATTGCCCGTATTGTCCCTATTTTTTTTCAGTTTTAAACAACATCAAGAGTACGGTTAACAGCTGTGTGCATGATCGGTACATATTTTGTGATTAAAGTCCTGGCAAAATTTGATCAGTGTCAAATTGCATTTCCTCAAACTCATATGGAAGTTTTAGGACTTTGAGTTTCTTTAAATAGTTCAGCATTTCAGAAATAATCCCCTAAGAGATCGGCATGATAAGTCTCTCTACCAACCACAGGCATCCCAGCATACAATGAAACCCTGGAAGGGCAACACTAGTGTTTTCTCCAACTTGCTCACTTCCAGATAAACAATTTGGCAGGGCAGTAGCAACAAAATGCCCAGGACACTAAGTTGAAGGCAGGGTTATTCTGGAGTTTGAGCACATCCCCAGGGCAGAAATACCTGGCTCAGACTCAGAATTAAATCTCGGGCCTTTGTACTCTAATGGGACAGACCTTCAGTCACTCTAGACTGTAAGGTCAGACCAGTCTTTCTGTCAACAAAGCAAGCTGACAGATAAGTTTATGAGCTCAGTTTGGAGGGAAAAAAGAAGCAAAGCAAATCAACATGTGAATTTCTGATTTCCATTACTAAACAGTACTGGACCCAGTGGTGTTCTACACTTAACAATCAGCTCCATGGAAGAATTTTTAAAAAGCAAGCTCCGATTTACATCATTTGCTTATTTCCACAGTGTAAATAAAGAACCAGCTAAGGAGTTTCCAAAGATTTCAAGCTACCAACATGGTCTGTGTACATGCAGTCAGCTTGGGCACACTGCTGCTGGGAGCCAGCCGGGTACAGACAAGGTTCAAATACGAAAACATAGACCTGTGCCTCCCTGATCCAGCTTAGTGCAGCGCGTCTTTTGAGCTTTCCTCATATCCAGACGATGTTCTCTGCCTGTTACGGGTTAGCATTGGAAAGTCACCCCAGTCTCTGTGCTCTGATGTGGGCTGTGGGAAGGTGGGTGTGTGGGCTACGCCCATCAGTGGGTTCCCCGGTTGACGGTGCAGCAGCTGAGTGAGGGTCAGGTGCCGGGTCTGGTGACGAGGGAGCCTCTGGGTGTGACCTGGAAGGGTGCGTCCCCTCCCCACTCTTCCCTGTGCTCTACTTCCTGGTACCCTGACATGGAGCTTTCCTCTGCTGTGACCCTCTGCCCTGGTATTTCTTTCAGAATTCTGGCTTAGTTTCTCATATCCTAAAACATTTCAACTGTACTCCTGTCCTTAATTACTCTTACAGATATTTCTTTTTCTTTTCTAAACATCAGTTCTGTAACCCTCTGAAATAACCTTGAGTTTTGAGTACCTGGAAGTGTACCTGGTCCCACTGTTTCATCCAAGCTACCAGTCCAGGAATCCAGTGTGAGCAGGAAGATGATTTGGAACCGCCCCAGAGATATTCCACACGGGGTTTCCATCTCCAGAGGTTATCCACCTTTCTTTACTGTCCCATGGGTTATAAGTAACTGACCAAACCAGGTATCTCGCAAACTGGGACACTGGGGAAATGGAAGGAAGGCCCTGAAAATAAATAAATAGATAAATAAATAAGATACTATATAATAGGCATAAACTGGGACTGCCCTAGAAGACATATGGTCTCCTTAATTACCATTTTTTTGCCATGGGCTACCTTCACTTGCTTTCTCGTGCAGAAAATTCCTGCTGGACTCAGTCTGATGCATTCACACAGTAAAGCAGATTCTTGGCTTGCTAGTTGAAATCTCTATTTTTTAACTTCATGTTCCCTCAGGGACTCTAATCCCACAATCCTTCTTCCCCTGTGTAGTTTCTTTTGTTGGCTGTTCATACCATGGTACAATAGTCTTAGAGCCCAGGCCTACCATCTGCCTCTGTCTTTTCTATGTCCCTCCCCTCCTCTCAAGTGCTACTTCTACCCTCAAGCGTGCTGCAAAAGCACAGACATATTGGTACTATAGTCCTGTGTTACGTTGTAGAAGGGCCAGGAACAGCAGTCCTTTCTGGGAAAGGCATTATAACAAAGGAACATACAAATACCATTAAGGCAAGGTATTCATTGCTGGGGAAACGTGTTCGAGTGGGGAGTTAGACTTAGGTGATTGTAACTCTATGTTTTATCTGGCCAGTTATCCTGAAAACTAAAACATGAATCTAGCAATAAAAAATAAGGCAAAAGCAGCAGGGACTATTGATAGACAACGGAAAATATTCAACTAACTTCCTGGGGTATGGTATTGCGTGACATATACACATAAGAAGGAGCTAGTACAGAAGACACAGGTAAGGACTGTGAATTCAGGAGGTGAATGGTCTGTGATTTCCCCGAAGTCAAGGAAAAGAGTGTTCAAGGAGGAGGGAGAGATTGATCATGGCTGACACTGATGCTGGACCAGAAAGCACAAGGGGGGATGTTCAGCACTTTAAGCAAAGTGGAGATCATCATGGGTGACCTTGACCAGTGGAATTTGAGGGAATTCCACCGGGCAAAGCTGTGGTCCTCTGATTTTCAGAGAGATGGAAGAAGAGGGGCAAAAGTGAGTTTAGACAAAGCTTTTTAGAAATTTTAGTGTAAAAGGAAGCAAAGAATTGGACAAAACTTCAAAAGTATGTGGAAATTTACAAAACATCTATATACTGATGAGAATAGCCCAGGTGAAAGATAAAAAAGGATGATGCAAAAGGAAGAGTGGGAGGATCTTGAAATGATTAGTGAGCAGGAATGGGATCTAGTTCACAAGTAGAAGAACTCAGGTAGTGTGGATAATTCACTTATAACAACAGCGTGGGAGAACGTGTATATAGGCACAGGTGTGGGTAAATGGGATAACGCACTAGTGGAAGCTCTTAAAAATCCTCTGCTTCATTATCTCAGATAAATAGAAAACATACTTGACAGCTAAAAGTGACAGTGGAGGGTAAGTCACTGGAGCTTTGAAGAAACAGAGAAGGGATGAAGCAGACATCCAAGAAATGGGAAAATGAAACGGAGTAAGATGGCCAGGCAGTATTCACAGCCAGCCTGAGGTAGATGCTATAAAGTGACAGTTGTGAACCTGGGTTTTTGTTTGTTTTCTTGACCAAGTTCAGCTGACTAGGTACAAGCTGGATGCATCAGAGCTGGAGTCACTCAGGATGAAGCTTTGCCAGGTGAGTAGACAAGAACATAAATCTATTTCTCATGGCGCTTCAGGCTAAAATTCCCAGATCAAGTTGCTGGCAAAGTTAGTGGCTGTTAAGGACCTGGTCCCTTTAACTCCAGGATGACATCTCTTTGCTGTATTCTGTAGAGGGACAAACACTATGTCCTTACATGGCAGAAGGAAGTTTCTAAGGGCAGAACCCTCATGAGCGCATCAATTCCCAAAGACTTCACCTGCTAAAACTTTTACGTGGGGATTAAATTCAAATGTATGAATTTGAGAGAGATCCATACATTTAAATCATAGCAAGTGGTCTAATTGAGAAAGGTAAGGAACTAAGAGACTAGGGTGTTCAAAAGATAGTGTTATCTGCATTATGCACATAGAAATCACCAGGAACTGCTACTTCTCAGTGATTGATGCTGTGAATTTAGACAGACTCACCCATGAGAAAGCTGTCAATGGAGATACATTCAGCTCCTTGCTGATGCCATTTCAGTCACAAAAGTTTCAGAGTTCCTGTGCTTCGCCACTCCTAAGCAGCAGATATATTCTGTCTCATGTGCTGTACATTCCAGGAGCAAACAAAAACGATGATGCGTTTCACAGGGAAATAGGGCTAGGATCAAGGTTAGGGAATTCAACAAATATGAACTGTCAGATGCTAGAGAACTGGCTTAGTAGCCGAGACCTCAGGGTCAAAATACTGAAGTTTCCTTGGAACTAGAGATTCCAATCTCAAAAGCTTCAACACAGTCCTTCACCTTTTGAAGGCAGATAAATTGGTTAGCACAGAATTGATTGACTAGGGTCTTTCAGATGACATGTAAAGACCAAAAGTTCCATCTGCTTTCCCGGGACATCAGGTAATTCGTGATTTTTTTTTTAGGAACAAGGATTGACATTACAACACTTGGCCAATACTAAGGTGCACACCGAAAGAAATGAAGGCATTGATTTTACCCTAGAATGTGTACATGTATAATACATCCCCCAGAAGAAAAAG
This sequence comes from Dinomys branickii, assembly GCA_004027595.1. Lineage (NCBI taxonomy): Eukaryota > Metazoa > Chordata > Mammalia > Rodentia > Dinomyidae > Dinomys > Dinomys branickii. Next base: position 57,301 of record PVLD010009767.1, on the reverse strand, counting down.
AAAGCAGCAATAAAGCAAAGAAGGTCTATACTGCTGGTTAATTCAATCATTTAGACTCCAATATGTACAACGTAGTTGTGTAATTCAACCAGACCTGTAAAATAAGTGCCAGTTACTGAATATACTTAGTGAGGTTGAGCCTAACTCTCTTCTTCAATAAATCCTGGTACAGAACAGTTTATAAAGTCATCATGCAAATTCCTGAATGGGAACATTTTCCCCCAACAAATAAAGATTTAATGGTGGTCCTGACTCAGTGCTGCTAACTGACCAGCTAAAGATGATGTCCAGCCTTCTTTTTTATCTATATTTGGCAACAAAGGCAGAGTTCAGAGCCTATAGACTGTCAGCTACTTAGAAAATTTAGCTCTGTCAAAAATGTAATTATCACTTATTATATACCATCTGTAAGACCAGTAAATGTCCTATTTATGAAAAAGCATTTGAGGATGATTAAAAATGAAAATACAGAACCAGAGAAAGAAACATAACAGCATATCTGTGCTAACAGTCATATACAATGATTGAAGACATTAATTATGACCTTTGCTCTAATATTATCTCATGCTCTCAAATAGACTAAATTAGCACTAGAGAAACTTGACACTGACTGAGAGACCCTGACCTTTATATGGTAAAATAATGTTTGATTCTACCCAGTATAAGTAACATTAGCATGTTTCATGATCAGTTATCATTAAATTCTATTCCTTATTTTTTCAGATGTTAACTCACTGCTCCCATCACAACATACTGCCCCTAATGCATTTCTGTTCCATCTGAGGAATGAACAGTCCTGAGCCGGAGACAGACAGGGAACCTTCCAGCATATTGGCCCAGTGCTGGTGGAGTGGAGTCATTGGAGGGGTTTTCAGAGCAATGCTTCCAAGTAAGCAGAGATTTTACTCCTCATTACATGTTCAGATTCTAGGTACAGCTAGTACTTCCTGACCAGCACACAGTTCCCTTTGGTTGCACATAGACATAAGAAAAATATACATATTCTATAGTTGTGGATTACTTTTCCTTTGAAGTTAAAATTACTGGTAGTGGCCAATTTATTTATCTTCCTTATAGCCATGAAACTATAAAGAGATAATATTAATCCAGATTTTATGCAGAAAACTGAGAATCTTAGTACTGTAAGGTATAACAGAGCATAAAACAATAGTGCTATACAGTACAGTCCAATCAGCAAAAATTACAGTGCTGTATAAGCAAGGTGTACCATACAAAAAAGACACTGAGTCTCTGTAAAGGAGGTCTACAGAACTGTACAAAAAAGATAGTTCATAAGTCTGAATGGCAAGTCATAAATCCAAACAGTCCTCAGTTGTAAGTCCAAACAGTCATTAAACAGGTAAGACATTAACTGAGGAATATTTTTAAAAATTTTTTTTAAAATAAAAGTACAAAAACATAGTGACAAACAGACACTAATTAGCATAAAAAATAGTACAATCACAACTAATCTATAGACAAGGTGATATGGTCTCAACAGTGGTTATTGCTTTATCCACTGATATCTTTGAAGTGTAAATATATGAACCCATATACAGACATGCAAATTTAGTCAGACAAGTAATCCTCTCAACAACAGAAAAAACACAAAAACCAAAAATCCAAAGACAAAAAACAAAACAGGCGAACAACAACAACAGCAACAACTACAACAACAAAAAAACACCAATAGTTGCTGCTTTACATATTGATTTCTTCGAAGTGTGTGTTCAGGATAACACACACAGACATACAAGATTGATCAAATAACCCGTCATCGATTATTGCTTAGCATTAAGTGATATAATACAATAGTAGAACCATGTTAGCCCTCCTGCATATATGTATATTCATATATACATACATACATTTTTGTCTTTTTCTTTTCTCCTTTCCTTCATCCCATCTGTTCTTTGTTTTTGAACAGATTTCCTTCATGTCTC
>PVLD010009767.1:0-55258 GCA_004027595.1 Dinomys branickii | reverse complement strand
AAATATGTTGCCTGCACATGTATCGCTGATTTATTTCACTTATGAGTATGGACTCCAGTTTTGTCCACTTGCCTACAAAGTCCCCAAAACTGTCTTTCTTTATAGCTGAATAATATTCCATTATATAAAAATGCCACAATTAACTGAGGAATATTTTTGTGTATAATTTTTAGTTGATAGATCAAAATTCTGTCAAAAGAAAATCATTGACTTTATCCACATCAGAAAATACAAAATATAAAATCGTTAAAGAAAAAAATTATTTGGATGATGAAATTTATTTTTAAACAGAGTAGATGAGTTTGGGGATGAAGCATAGTGGTAGAGCGCCTGCCCAGCGTGAGTGAAACCCAGATTTGACCCCTTGTACCACATGTTTAAAAAGATGAAAAAAGATTTCAGGAACTTCTGACCTGATTATAGCATGGAGAAATCACAAATGAACCAGTTCATGGATTAACTTCACCTTCCATATCAATGATGACTGAGTTTTCTTATCTGTAATTTTTTTAATTTGTGAGAACTATTAAACTAAATGTAATGTCTGCACTTCAGGTAGCTGGGTAAGTAACCTTAACATTATACAATGAACACTCTTAAAAATGGTTCAACATTTTATGACATATATTCAAATGCAATTTGAGTCCCAGATTTAATTATTCAACTCTTTCCTGAAATAACACCTAAGTGAGCACTCTGGTGATATATGGGAGAAACCTACCCTCAAATCCCTCCCCACCTTGCCTGCCACACAGAAGGGGTCCTTTTGGAGGAAAATCCCATGATAATTTTGCAGTTCACAAAGGAATGGGTTCGCTTGCCATCTCCCCCTGGATTGCTCAGTCTGGCCTCTAATCTTGCTTCTGGGGAGCCCAGCTCCCCTCCCCATGAGCCACAAGAGCCAGGGAGGGAATCTAAACCACTTCCTTCTTTTCTCTGCATTGTGGACCATCTTTCTAACATCTCTGTAGCTTCTGTTTTTTCATTTTTTTTTTATTTTAAAGAGAAAAGAACAAAAACAAAATGAGAAAACAAAACAACACAAAAACTATTAAAAAGGTAGGAAATTTCAAAACAAGATGATAAGGGATCAACAATGGTATTGTATTAGTTACTGTTATCTTCAAATTGGTTGCACAGATTACCAGATATAGGCATGCAAGATTGATCAAACAATTAAACAGTAACTGCTTCTTTCGGTAAACTAATAGAAATTAGAAGTACAATTATCTTAGCTGTCTTATATGTGTGTGTGTGTACATATATTTCCTTTCCTTTCTTTTCTTCTTTCCCTCATCCCAGTTGTTCTTTCTTGTTAAGCAGTTTGTTTCCCTTTCACAATATCTATTGTAACTTCCAATTTTATTTACTCTTTCAGGTTCTTACACTATGGAAACAAAACGGTGTTTATACCTGCGGGTCTGATTTATTTCACTTATGAATATAGTGTCTAGCTGCATCCATTTACCTATAAAAGCCTCAAGTTTACATCTTTCTTTGTAGCTGAGTAATACTGCATTGTATAAAAATGTCACATTTTTCTTATCCACTCCTCAGCTGATGGGCATTTGGGTTGTTTCCAAAATTTTACTATGGCAAATGTTACTACTACGAACATGGGTGCACATATACCGCTGTGGTATGATTACCAGTACTAAGTATGTTGAAAATACACTGAGGTTTCAGAAACCCCTTGCCTTTTCCTTTTCCTATCAAATAAGGTATTCTTTAGATCTAATTCAAATAAGCTTACATATTTTCTTAGGGATCAATGGTGAATTACTAGAACAGGTCTTCACTCTTTATCAGTATATTCACTGACAAAACACTCAGACCAATGCCAGTTCTATTTCCTAGAATACTCACCCAGGCTCAGGCTAAGTTAGTAGCCTTCTTGTTTCTGAGAGATACTTGGTCCATCTCATAGCAAGGCATATTAGTTACATAGTTCTGTCATTGCTTAGTCATTAGTCTCCAAGTTTGCATATTAACTAAACATTGGCATTTATAAGACCAACATTATCACAATGTTAATTAACCAAATTTGAATCACTTGAGAAATGTAAATAAGTTTTAAGAAAATCTCAATTGCAGCCTTTTGAAATTAATCTAGAAATTTTATGAGTAATATATTCAATAATTTTATAAGTATTATAAATTGCATAAACACTCATACACATCATGTATATACATATGTATAATATCTTCCAATTGTTCTAGACACTATATTAGGTCTACAGTGGTAGGAAAAAACAAACACTGTTCTTGCTTCCAAAGAACTTCAGTGCAGTGATAAGAGAAACAGAGACTAGTCAAATAAACCTTTGGGGGAAACGTAAAGCAACAAATGTGGTAAGACTTCAGAAGGGCTTGAGAAGCTGTACAACAGGCAGACACCCCCCCCCCCAACTCTGGTGGTTTTCCTGAGGAAGATGACATGAAAAGAACAGAAGGCATTCTAGAAGGGGCTAAGGATGAATCAGAGGCAAGGAAAGTGAAGAGCTTCCTCAAAATAAACCCAAAGATATGCTATCTCAAATACTACACGTTGCTCAGTAGTATTATAGATGTTTCTGTTTATTGCTATTACTATAATAATAATTTTTATTATAAACAGTCACTCCTTAGAGGACTCATTCAGATTGTAGAACTAACCTGAATTAGTTGATTTGGGTATAAAAGAAAAAGAAAGCAAGCTATAAGTTTACATCTACTTCTACCAATTGTGCCTCTCTTCCCACCAAAAAAATGAAGTGTGGGTAACTAAGTTATTTAGTGTTCTTTCAATGATGAGTGTAAGAAAACACTCATGAAATGTCTTAACAAGAAAGGAAAACATCAGCTTACTCGCTCTTGTATCTCTTTTAAGTCTTTGTCTGCACTGGGTCATTTCTTAAACACGCTCTTTCCACATGGGAATAAAGAAATCCTGTGGCAGCTCAGAAAGTCACAGCTAACAGTCCCCAGGAAGTACGGCACTCTTCCAGAGCTCCGCCTGGACTCCCAGGAGAGCCTCTAGCTGCCTGCTGATTCCTGTGCACCCTGCTGACCCATCACCATGCCCAGGTGAAGGCGAGACCCCAGGAAGCAGCTCAGGTATCAGTGCTCTCCTGAGGCACAGGTTTGGGGCTCAGTGCTTTTGCCTCCTGGACAAGGGAAGGACAATTACCAAAAGGAAAGATGGTGCTGGGAAGAAAAACATCTTTTAATGAACACTACGGTGAATTATTTTACACTGTTAAAAGTGAATATCTTGCTACCCTAAATTTACTGATAACACAAAACAATATATATACTCTGAGACTCTTTACAACAAGGCGTATGTTTTGATTTCCTGAGAAAATGCTAATGTCCCCTGCCAACACACTGAATGGTGGTTTCCACTGCCTACTGGTTCCATAATAGATGTAATGTGCTTCACATCTCTCCTCAGTTTATACATCTTCATTTTTAATTGGCCTCCAGTGTTTGCTGAATGTCTTCACCTTCTTTCACAGTACACCAAGAAGGTAGATGTTACCCATACCCTCAAAGATTTACTGATCTCAGAATATGTAACTGGTCTATACCCCTAAAATCACTAAGTGTTCAAATGGTCACAACAAAGGCCAAGAGGGAAATGTAGTACATTGTCTGGCTTCACTCCAACTTCAACCACACATTAGCAAATAAGTACAATTTGCTTTTCTTGCCTCACTCCTGATTTCTGCCTCTCAGAGGCCACAGAGCTCCAGTTTTTCAATATTACACTAGGGCTGGGGATATAGCTCAGTGGAATAAGTGCTTGCCTGGCAAGCACAAGGTCCTGAGTTCAATCCCTAGTACCGCGGAAAAAAAAAAAAAAAGGTATATTTCAATATTACACTTGCTTCCCAAAATATGCTTTCCTGGCTGCTGCTGCAACTGAAGTTCTCTGAGAAAGAAGAGAGGGAGAAAAGAAAGCATTCACTAGTTTATTTTACATTACAATTGGACCTCATATCAATAACAATAACAGATAATTAATTAACACCCTAAAAAATTGTCCCTATTCTCTGTTGTTCCACTGAATAATTTATCAACACATTATGAAGCAATCCAAACAGGGCCAGAGTATACAAGGCACAGCAGCTCTCCCTGGAGCTTAAACAGGGCTTTCCCGGCCCACTGCCTGCAGCACTAGGCGGACATTCTCCAAACTCTGCAGCTCCATGGGCCCACTATTGCTGATTGCCTGCTAGGAAATCTAAATTCTTCTCTAAGTAAACCAAAATGTACTGTTTTCTGGCAGGTTTAGGCAATCATGTCATACAGAGGGAGGGCATATAGCTTTGTTTCTCAAGGTCATCCCAACAGGACCCCAGGAATCCACGAAGAAGCTCTTCCTCACCTCTGGAGGGCATTAAGTCTCACTCCATGGTTCTTTTATTTTTGGACAATGAAATTGCAAAGTTGCATGCCAAGCTCATTCTAACAGCAGGCTAATCTAGCAATATTAGCTACTGGCTTCATACTTCACCCAGAACACTATCTAGTTGCTTAAGGGCAAGTCTTTAGTACCTCCTAAAATGACCTCCTAAGCGTTGCCTGTTAAATGGCACAATACTAATATAACAGAAGACACAGCTTACATATTTGAGGCAAAGAGTAAGATTATCACCAAAGAAATGCCACATACAGATCACTTTTGAGAAGTCTTTTAAAACACACACAGAATTTTTATATTTTACATACAGATGAAAGCATTTCAATGAAAGCAGAGAAGGGGAACACACATTATGCAAATGTAGTAACAAATGTAAAATGATAAATTAGCAAGCAACTATTTAATTATTACTCTGACTAATTCCTGTAGATTGTGCCACATCTAATGAACCTGAACTTGTCCTGGTTGACTGCAGCGTTCTGTTGAAACATTTCCACTTGGTTTGTTTGCTGCCTCTGCCGCTCAGTGAAGTAGATGGCATGTGTTTAATGAGCTCCCACTTCATTACGGAGCAGCACTACTCACTGAGGCTTTCTCCTTCAGCATGCAGGCTGTGTACTCTGCTGTTGTTTTAAAGCAAATACTAATTTATGATTACCTGTCACATTAGGGCATTGAAAATTGTACTCACACGGATTCACATGACCAGAATGCTAATGAGCTGATTATGGGCTATGGCAGTGTCCCTTGCTTATAATCCGTGGACATAAATTCAGATCCCAGTACAATATGGGCTCCAGAACAATAGACGCTGTTTGAGGAAAGGGAGAGGGAAGCGGGGGGTGAAATCATCACGTGCAAATGCACAGGCTCTCAAAGGCCGACAAACTCAGCAGTGACCTAATTCAATGCGCACGGAGTGTCAGGAACACTGGTTACACTGTGTCATGTGCAGAGGAAGATGAATGGCTCTCTGGCTATTCACTCCCTGCCATGGTCATTATCTAATTGAAGTCTGATGCCCAAGCAAGGCAGATCCTGACACGGTGACTGCAAGCCTCTATTGTATGGAATAAATCCTATAGATGTGTCCTAAAATGCTACCTGCAGAAAAAAATCCAATCGATAACACTTTTCCAAAATGTAACTTTTCATCTTCGAGCCTAATATTTACCTGCAGGTTTTAGAATAAATCTTTTACCAGTAGTTTTTCTCCTTCTTCCCTTATCACAAGCATGCTATTTGTACTTTGAAGTACAATATTAAGCAAAATGCCTCATTAAATCTGCTTTTTCTTCAGTTTACCACCTATAGTTTGCCTCTATATATTAAAAATATGGGAGGATATGATTTTGCCTTTTTATTGGCTGTCTGCTTGGTTTGTTTTTATAGTACTGATTTCATTCTGCCTGGGGATGCTATGGTTTTCTTCAGAGCCTGCTGCACTAGCTGGTTTGGAGAGTCCTGCAAATACCACTTAGAATGTGTGCACCAATCACAACCTGGTTATAAACATTGCTTGAGACACCAAACATGAGCACCAGCACATTAGAGGTAGCCAAGAAACATGTATAAGCCATTCCCACCTAGAACAGTGACATACAGCTACCACGGGGAGCGACTGCATTAGTTTCAGAAATGAAGACTAGAAAACCTAGACAGGTTAGGTTTATGTGGAATAAACAAGGATACAAAGATGAATCTTTCATCCATTCTCCTCTAGACTCGCTCTGTTCTCTCCTCATTTTATTCTACTCCTTCTCCAACTTCTTTCTTCACCTTTTCTTCTTCTATTTCTTGTCTGTCTTATTCTTATTTTTTTCTTCTCTTCTGCTTCCTCCTCCTCATTTCTTACTCTTCTTTTGAAAGCCACTTGTTGCAGATTACAACGCTCATCATGGTGGAAGTTTTTTTTCATTTCAAAGATAAAAGAATATAAACTCGAAAAACACAAAAACAAGGAATTACACAAATTATGGGGAAGATAGTAGGGGATTGACGATGAATGCTGTTTTACATAATATCATTTCCAAATCTGTTACTTGGGTATCTCAAAAATAATGAAGGAAATACACAATTATACAGAAGATAGTAGGGGATTGACAATGGCTGTTGTATTACATGATGTTATCTTTGCATTTCTTACTCAGTTATAAATCAGTATAATGCATAAACAATAAAAGAAATAGAATTATAGAGCAGATATTGGGGAATTAAAAATGGATGCTTATTACAAAATGACATCTTCACTATTGTTACTCAGTTGTATAAATGATAGCACATTCAATTAATCAAACAGATTTCTCCACCCTTATGTCCATTGTTCTCCCACCCAGTCAATCGTCTTCCCTCTGACAATAACTACCTTTTGGTTTATTTACTTCCTCAGGCTCTCACATTGGGAAGGCACACGGCTGCTTCAAATTATGCTGTAACAAACATGGGTGCACTCAAGTTACTATGGCACTAGGTGGAAAAGCACCCATCCTCAAAGATGGTACATAGGCAGGGAACTAAATACATTATGGTCATACCTGATTGATAAGCCCCCAAGGCCCTCAGGGGTCTAGTCCAGTCTGCAGGTTCGCCCCCGTGGACCACCGTGTCCCACCTCAATGAGGCACTCCCAGGGGTTTGATCAAGCCTGTGGGGTCAACCCCACAGACCGCTGGGCTCCGCAAGGCACTCCCGAGGACCTGGTTTGGTCTATGGGATTGCCCCCACAGACTGCTGGATGCCACCCAAATGAAGTGCTCCCGGGTGCCTGGCTGAGTTCTTGGGGTTGCCCCCAAACACCATCATGCTCTGCCCCAGTGAGTTGCTCCCATTTCACGGGGTCACCCCCACAGACCTGGACTAGTTCATGGGGTCGCCCCCACAGACTGCTGGATTCTGCCTGCATGAGGTGCTCTGGAGGCCTGATCAAGTACTCAGGGTCACCCCTGAGCACTGCCGGCTCTGTTCCAGCAAGGCACTTCTGGGGACCCAATCCAGTCCATGGGGTTGCCCACACAGACCACCAGGTCTGCCCCAGCGAGGTGCTCCCAGAGGCCTGGTCGAGTTCTCAGGGTTGCCCCCAAGGACTGCCAGACTCTGCACCAGCAAGGCACTCCTGAGGGTCCAGTCAAGTTCTCGGGGTCGTCCCCAAGCACCACCAGGTTCTGCCCCAGCAAGGCGTTCCTGGGCACTCAGACCAGTTTGCAGGGTCGCCCCCACAGACTACTGGGTTTGGTCCAAACAAGGCACTCCCAGAGGCCCAGTCAAATTCTCGGGGTCACCCTCGAGCACTGCTAAGCTCTGCCTCAGTGAGGTGCTCTCAGGGACCCAGACCAGTTTGCAGGGTCACCCCCACAGACCACCAGGTTCGGCCCAAATGAGGTGCTTCCAGAGGCTTGGTCCAGTTCTCAGGGTCGCCCCACCCATATGAGGCTCCCCATGGGCCCAGTTTAGTCTGTGGGGTCACCCCCACAGATCTCCAGGCTCCCACCCAACGAGGCACTCCTGGGGGCCCGGTCCAAGACCTCAGGGTGCCCATGAAGCCTGCAGGGAGCCCCCCCCCCAACTTCACTCTCATTTCTAAGCCTTCCTGGTGCCAGAGGACCCACCTCTCTCCTTGTCATTCTCGTGTTGTTACAGACCAGTGTCTGGGTGGCGATCCTGTGGGAGGATCCTTCTCTGCTGTTTTCCCGGTCGCCTTCCAGGCTGGGTTTTTTCCACTCCAGTTCTGTCCCAGTTCTCAGAACTTCACTCTTCTGTTGCCGAGTTGGGAGGATTCTGTGAACACGGGCTTCTGAAGCTGAGGCTGTGAGCATAGGAATGAGGGAGGGGGCCGAGGGTGTGTACGGACTGGTGACTCCCTCTTTCTCCTCCTCCTCTTCCTCTAACTGTGCCATGGCAGTTGCCCGAGCTGTTTTTCAGGAAGGAGTCTTGTTTGCTCCCTGTGAGGGTTTGAATTCTCATTTTGAATCCTTTGATGCTGGGCATAAGTGGTGTGAGGTCTCCCTGACTCTTGCTCACTGAGATAGCTCAGGGTGTGTACTAAATTTAATTATTAGTTTTGGGAGACAATTGGAGGAGTTCCTCAGGTGTTAGAGTATGTTGTCATCTCTCGATCTCCAGGACTGCTGTTTTTCATATATCTTGTCTCTATGGGTTGATACAAAGTTCATATTTGCAAGCGAGTATGGAGTCCCTCTCAGTGCTCATATTAGTAGCAAGCCTCAATCTTCCAGTATGTTGTTGACCTGGTTGCTCTCGCTAACTTGCGGCTATTGCTCCTCTTCCAGGTCACATGTCTAGGATCTTAGAGGCCCAACATCAGGGGTGGCAGCCGAAGGAGAGGGATCCCAGGGCAGGGGAAGGACCATGGTGCCTGGGGCATCTCCGTGCACCTCATGCAGTGCAGCCACATGGCCCCACAGGTCCCATGGTGGCTCCACGACCCCAATGGTGTCACTACGTGGTCTGTGATGGCCTCGCCCCGGCCCTGGGGCAGGACCATGCCCAGCAGCGGCTTTGCACATGCTGGCAGCAGCTCTGCGTGCCATGGCAGGTCCACACCTGGCAGCGGTTTTGCACACACCCCACAGCGGGACCCTGTCCAGCTATGGTCATGCTCACCCAGGTGGCAGCTCCACATGCTGCAGCTGGACTTCGCCTGGTGGCAGCACAGCACACACCCAGCAGCTCTGTAAGCTATCGGCTCCGTGCCCACCTGGCAGTGTCTCCCGCCCTGTAGCTCACACCATCTGAGTTTGACTCCATGTTGCTGGACTACATTTCCCATTTCCCAGTTTGCATTGGCAAGCAAGGTGTGGTCTCCAGTCTGAAGTGGGAGGTGCCCCAGAGCCTCCAGACATCTGGATGCACTGAGGGAATGAGCAAAGGGCAAGAGGGACAGTTGCACCTGACGAGGCACACAGGGAGGGCCAGCACCGGGCAGGGGCAGGTCTAAATGCTGCTAGTCTGGTGCAGCCGGTGGAAAAGGCTGTGACTGTTCTGCTGCTGCTCACTCTGTTCTTGGAGTCAGCACTCTGAGGTCTCCACAGCACTTCCTCACTGTCACTGCTCCCTCTCCAGCCTCCCCCTCCTTTCTGGTTTTGGTCCAGCCTACAGATCCGACTGCACCATGGCAGCCACCTGAGCTGCTTCTCTGGGAGGAGTCCCATTTGCTCTTTCTGATGGCCTCAACTCTCATTTAAATAACTTCCTGGGGCCAGGGATCTGTTTCTCTCCTTGTCCTTTTGATGTTGCTATAATCCAGTGTTTGGGTGGTGATCCTCCAAGAGGATCTTTCTCTGCCGCTTTACCCAGTCACCATCTTCCCAGAAGTCCCATGGCAGAAGTTTTACATATTTTTCTTCTGGTTTTCTTCTGCCTGGCTGTTGAGGATTTGCAGCAAACCTAGTAAATTACACAAATTTAAATTAAAAATTGCTTACTTTTGACACTGTTGAAAGAGAAAATTGGTAAGAGTAAGTATGACTCATACCTATCTATGGACATTATGCACACTAAACAGTGCCTAAACATTGTGAATGTATCTCATGACCATAGCAGTGCTGTATATGTCTCAGCTTCACCCTCTATTTAATCCCTCATCTCTTTCTCAATGTGGCAAGTGGACCAGCCTGCTCTGAGATAAGGCAAACTTGGGTTCTGTCTCTATTTGACCATTGTGCAGCACTGTAAACTGAAATTGTGACATTGGCTGCTTCATGTATACAGTAAGAGAACAAAACAAAATAAATTGACTGCTAAGATTCATTTCATAGCTATTTTATAATTTTTCATTAACAATGATTAAACAAGCTGTAATCAGCATGAGTGCCCAAGACTGTTAAATTGCTAATATTAATTTTAACCACACTTCTGGTTTACTCTCAAGAGATGAAAACAGTTCTTCAAATTAGCAATTTTCTTTAATGCACAAGTGAAGTAATGTAGACTCTTATTTTAAATAATACCCAATTTGCACCATGGCAACCTTAACCCTCTGTTTCCTAAAGGAAACCCAGATTTAATGTGTCCTTGCGATACACATGTCTGACTCTCATAAACACAAATTATAAATTATTGGGCAAATCTGCAGTTTTTAAATGCTGCTTAAAGAATCTAGAGGCCCAGTTAATATTATTATCTTAATATGAATATGAAAGATTTCAACTCGCCAAACAGAATATTTTTCATAGTATATTTAAACTGCAGAAAATGGAAGTAAATTAGTGAACTACTGTCCCCAGCTCTGCGGGTGCTAACAAATTCCCTTTGCTCACCTGCAATGAACTCCCAGTTCCAGCCAAGATGGGAGAACTGTGAACAGTGATGCAGGTTAATTTTCTACACAAGCAAATTGCTTTCCTGATTTACATGAGGAAAAAAGACTGAACACATCTTTACACACTGGATAATCCAATTTACTTATTTTGCAAAACAGCCCCTTTCCCCTTCTTGGCAGCACGAAGCACTGTGTAAGCTCCCAGCTAGAAGGAGAAAGGACATTTATTAGAGACAAGGCCACCCAGTGACTGTGTGCAATGTAGTAAATAAAGTAGATTTTCTTAAAAAGAAGGTAGGAGGCAATGCTTACAAAAAGCAGATGGATGCACTAAATATCCATGACAAAGACTAGTGAGTAGGAGAAATCTCATTGAGATTGAAAAAAATAAGATATTTTATTATAATGGGTCCTCTAATGAGACCCATCAGATAGAATTTTGCATGTTTTCTCAATTCTCAAAAACATGCTCTTTTAAGGCCAGAGTAGAGCTAACAGCTACTAAATATACTTTCATAAGATGAGTATGATAAAATATAGAGAGATTTATAGGCACAAGTTAAGACACAGATATACCCATAAATCAATAACCAACAGTAATTAAAATAGCTGAGTAATAAGATTTGGAAAAGAGGGATGTGAAAAGGGTGGGAGGGTAAGATTTGGTAGGGTTTTATGGAGTTGAGGGAGTTTTAACTGGGTTTTGTTTTGCATAGCTAATCAGAGCGGTGACACAGGCAAAATCCTAAAGTGTTAATCCATGGTCTCACTCTGCAGTAGACTGGAAGAAGGTTATTTTCAATGTATTTTTCATGAGCAAGGCAAATCTGAAATTGTGAAGTTGGGTACACAGGGCAATGGGCTTTGTGTCAAAGCCATCTTCATACCAGCCAAATCAGCCTCAAAGACAAGAAGAGAAAATGGAATGTGAAAAGACAAAAGTGACCAGCATCTCCGCTCCCAGACCCTCCAAATAGCACAGCCACAGCAGCACTGTAACCTTCCTTGGCTGTCACAGTACCCTGTGAATAAAGAAAGTGACAAGCAAAACTAATTTAAGATGGCAGTTGATGAACGTTTGCTGATATAAAAGCTACCACCAAGTGTTGCCTTTCCCAAGGATCTTAGACACATCCTGGGGTACAATGTAGGCTCCTGTATATGAAGGGGCACAACTAGTGACATGTGTGTGTGTGCTTTCACACACACTAAGAAACAGAATACTATCTTAGCTCTGACATTTTATGTTACTTCTCCATATACAAGTGATATATAATACACTGACACACAAGTAAAGTAAGTTAAAATGCTAAATTTGAAAGAATCAGCTCATTCATGCTTTATGATATGATACTTCCTGGAAATAAAGCTTTCAAAATGTGACAGTCATACATGGTAATTAAAACCTAATACAAATGCAGGTGCAGAAATATGTAGCCACATGTGCAGTAGAAGTGAGGGGGCACTTGTTCCGATTTACCCTCAGCCCATCCCAACCCCTTTCTTTGGAAACAGTTCTCTTCCTGGTCTGCAGCATCTCCGGGGACTTGGGAGACACTAAGACACTAGATGAGCATTCACAGGCCCAGCACTTCTCCCTCCCTGGGGGAGGCCCACAGCTCTCACTGCTCTTGCTTCTGCTCTACACTCGGGAGAATCCACCGGTACCACACCCTTCAGTGACTGGCCTTCAGTCCCCCTCACCGAGCACAGCCACACTGGGTTGGGAGAGGGGCTCTTTCTGAAGGGTGAGCCTTCGGCCAGTCAACCTTGCTTTAGGTTTTTGTAGGACTACTATCTGGAACAGTAGCAACTCTGGCAAGAAAGGGAGAAAGAGACCTCAGATTAGAAAAGAAATAACCAGAGTTGTCAAGGACAGAGAAACAGAGGTGGGGGGGGCTGCTCTTACTTGGAGTGCTGAGACATGCTGAAGCAATGATCTTGGCAACGTGTTAGGAAAACATTAGAAACACTTTAATAAGCAAATAATTTAATTACAGCCTTCCCCGAGGTGGTTTATATTGCTTGATCTCTGACCTTTCGTACGGCTGTACCTGAGCTCAGCCTGGGATTCGCACCTCCTGTGCTTGTCACAGAACCACTCCGTCTTGTGCCATTTCATACAGTGTGCTCCAGGTGTTCTGTGGTGAATGAATAGTTATACCACTACCTGTCAGACACAATCACACTCTATTCATCATCCTCGGCTGGCTGCATGAAGCCCAGCTTCCAGCAGGCTCCCTCTCTATTTCCTTGTTCAAACGTCTGCAGTGCTTTTGGCCCATCTGTCAAGGCTGTCATTTAGAGGGAAAACAGTATCAGCGCTTTAAATATATGGAGTTCTCTATTGAAACAGCGCTGTGATTGAACTGTCAGCATCCTCGGTATCACAGACAGTAATTCATGCCTGGTCAGGGTTCTGTTGAGGTTGCTATTACTACAGTGACCCTGGAAGGTTGCACCGAGGGTTTGTGCTTTACAGTTTGGTCTATAAATAGTGCAATTAACCTTTCAAGAATTACAAAATGCTCTTGAATTCTCTTTACATTTACTTCATGCTTGCATGGTTTAAAGCAACAGAAAGAAGAAAGAAAAACTCAACAAAATTGGTGAAATATGTGCCATATGAGTAGAAATATAGATATTGTTTAGATGGGGAGCACTTTGAAATGCATGAATATATTTTAAGCCACCGTTTGCTGTTTGGGAGCAAGATAACATATGTTGAGATTTCTGCTGAAATTAAAAGGTTTCTGAATCTAAAATAAAATATGATGGATGTGAATGAAAGGACTTCTGTTCATCCTTATGGAAAGGAAGTGAAGGTTTTCAGTTCTCCAAATCATATCTTTCAAAGCCAGAGGGTTTCGCGCTCTCCAGACCCACTCAAAGAGCAGAGCAGAGCAGAGCAGAGCACCTGCATCCCTGACTAAACCCAGGGGAAACACTGGCAGGAGCCAAATGCTCTCTCTAAGCAAAGAACACAATCTCCAAAAGAATAGAATTTCAGGGACCCATCAGGCCTCTGATGCCTCCCTTGCATTTGAAAGCCTCACAGCACTGAAAGAGATTTCTCTGGTTTATTCTCTAGGAAATCAAGGTAGCACAGAAGGTCGGCATCCAGACCTAGAGCATGACCCCAACCTCTGAATTTGCTTTCTGTAAAGTCTAGTCTATCTTGACCACCTACCTGCTCCCCCCTGAAAATAGTGGGACTCCTCTCTTCAGCATTTCTCCACAGACAATGATCTTTTAAGGCCCTGAAACTGGTCCTTAAGACTTGCTCCTCATTTACAGATTGGATGTTGTTCCTTCGGGTTCCTGCATCCACAGATGTCTCACAGCACACAGCAGACTCAGAGTGCTGCTCAGTTGCTCTCAGATGAATGTTTGCTGTTTTTTCTCCTCTGTAGGATCATTTAATGACCACATTATGCCTGTTATTCCCACAGCTTATACAGCATAGAGATTTTCCTTGCTAAGTTCTTCAGCAGATAAAGCCATGAGCACAATTAATTTGTGCTACCAAGATTATGTGGCTAAAAACAACTGCTTTATATCACTGCTTTGTATTTCCATACTTCAATGGTAATTTTGGCCAGTTTCTTTAAGTAAAGAACAGAGATGCTATTTTTGTGTTTGAGGATCAACAGAGGAAAGTTAAAGACCCAGCAAATGTTTTTTTATGACCAATACGTATGTTGACCATTTTTTAAAAGCAGAATAATGCATCATCTTCTTAAACATCTTTCTCATTGGGAAATAAGCAATATTTCAGCTAAAGGTTTGCAAGAGGCAGAAAAAAAGAGTAAACTAGCATAAACCTTCTCATTACAGCTCTTTTCTGGGAATGCTTCTCATACCAATTCATGGCTACACAGAAATAAAAGTCTGTGCTTAGTACAGCCATGGACAAGGGTGATTAAGAGGTAATCTCTTCCAGGGAGTGTATTTTCTGTTTTGGAGACAGTCATAAAAGGTACAGAGAGGTACCCAACAACCTTGTGTTGGCTTTGTTATTATCTTTTGTGAACACTTCCTTCCTTTCCTGTCCTCAGTCGGAAAGCAAAAAGCCTTTGCTTATTACAGAGGCAGAGTAAGTGCTGGTCTCATCCCATTAACTGTCATATTATCAGGCTCCGTGCCATCCCATTTGAGTTTCACTGAGCATTCAGAACTGCTTAATTATGTACAGTAAAGACAATCTGCTGAGACTTTCCGTCTTGATTAATATGGGAGGGGGAGGGGAGGTTAAGGGTCACCTACAAGGCCCACTCTTGCCCTGCACAGAATTAACTCTGTGAAAAAAGGCTTTTGTGAGTTAAAAAAATAAATTAAGGAGCATTTGGAAAGAAGGATGCTTGCATCCAGGGATAAGACTCCTTTTGATTCTGCAGGCTCACAACAGATTTTCCTCCTCTGTGCTGGCATTAAACTGCATAGTGCCTTCCTTATAAATTATACTACCCCATGTTAATTATAGTGTGCTGACAGTGCTTGTCATTACCAAGCCTGCTGCAGGCTTTGTGTGCTTGGATTTTAATGGCTGTTTGTTCTGAGGAATGTGGCAGAGCTGCGTAAGTGGCTAAGCTCGTCATTGCTAACATCCCTTTCTTCAGGCTCTCACACGGGTTCTATTTTTTCAACCCAAATACCTCCTCTTCTGCCTCCCTGGCTCGCTCGCTTCCTGCAGTAAAGCAGATGTATAGATTCCTGCCTAGAAATGCCAGTACATTCATTCAGACACAAGAAACTGAGGCTGGTATTGTGCTATCGCATTGTCAGCTTTCTGAAGCCTCTAGCTCAAATACTTCCTCTTCTCCTTCATCCAACCTCTCTGTAAAAACATGACTGCCCTATCTAACAAGATATTTGGAGATTCCTTCCCCAGATTCTAATTTGGCATTTTCTTCTGAGGCAGAAGCTTGATCACCAATCTTATTTACATTCATAGCAATATCCTGTGAGGGAAGACACAACAATAAAGGAAACAAAGTCAAACCCTCACCAAATAACTACATTTCAGACGATTATTTTTTCAATCATCAAAAAATATTAATATAGAAATCACTCTTTCATCTTTTTAAAAAAATACAAATGAGCACCTACTATGCGCTAGAGACAAAATCTAGATTCTGGAGAAACAAAGATGAATAAACATGCTCCTTTGGCCTATAGGAGAGCAGATGGGTACACAAATAATTACTATTCAATATGCTGTGTAATAATAAAAGTGACATAGAACTTCTTTTGGTCTCATCAGCCTGTGGGTGTAGATGTGGTCCCACTAGTGGTAATGACTCAGATTTCTCTGCTTTGTGAATTTACCAATTTCTGAGAGTACCCGTACAGGACCTCACCCGCTCATTAACAATTCTCATATGGCTAGCACCCTCAGCTATTGTCCCAGACTTAGAGGTTCCAAGTAGTTGCAGTTTCTGTCCTGTTCTATCTTTTGAGTTGTCTCATGTGTGAGAATTGCCAAGGCAGTACCATGCGATCCACACTGTCTTCAGGGTTTCCAGTCCAACAGCCCAACCTACTCTCCAGAGAAGTTGAAAAAGAACCAATGAGGGTTTGGGCTAGGAAACAGACCATAATGAAAAACACTATGCTGTCTTCAGATTTATCCTCTCCACCATCACAACTGAACCTTTTGGACCATTAATCTCAATGTGTTGATTTTATTGGATTAAGAAACACTTAGCAGTTTAGTAGAGCATGTTCCAGAGTGTGATTGGGTGTGTCGTGGAGGTGTGACCTTGGGTGTGACACACAGCCCCTTTCCCTCTCTTCTCTGGCACTATTACCTGCTCCTCTTCCCAACCACAATAACTAAATAGCTTCATTCCACATGGAGATCCACCCAACCATGGACTGAACTCCCCAAACCGTGAGCCCAATCAGACTCCTCCTCCTTAACTGTGGGGTCAGGTTTTGTGTCTCAGTGACAGGAAAGATGACTAACATACCTTTCTTACTGGGCCATGGCATGTGATCCAGATTTTCCTCTGTGTCCCCTGTCTTCAGAGAGGATATTCCTTTCCTCTAGGAAGAGGGAGGCTGCCTCTCCTGAGAGGATGTTATGATCTGCTCCAGAAGAAAAGGGATAAGGGAAGGTGGGCATGGTCTCCCTGCTTCTGACATTTTCTCAGATACCAACATGCCATATTATGGGTGGTGTGTTGTCTCTACACCATTCCAAAATGGTAAAGAGGGTAGCTGAAACATAGCTTTCTCCTTCAAGAAGAGTCACTGAGAGTGTTTGACTTTTCAGTGAAAACTGAGAACTAGAATTCAGTGACTCAGGGGAATGGCGCCACAGTAAAGCCACATTTGTGGGTGCTGTGTCAACCTCACCACAAAGCAAAAGCCCACTTGCTAAGGAGATGGAAGTCCCATATGCTGGGGAATGCTCTCTCTGCTTCTGACATCTTACATTTAGAAAGACCAGCTTGTCTAAGTGTGTGAGCACTGCTGCTCCAGAGGGGACCCTTGCAAACTGCTTCTTAAGAGTTCAGAAGCTTAAATATCACATGGTTTCTCTTACCTGAGAATCCCAAAATATAAATAGTTTAAATAACAAAATAAAACATAAGATATAGGAAGACCAACCTTTTGCAAATGAGAAGGGGATCTAGAGATGGAGGAGGGGAGAAGGGAAAGTAAAAAGGACTGAAATCCGTTCATCCAACCTCCTGGGATGAATGTACCCATAATGTACTGCAAACGTGTACTAACAAAAAAGGAATTCAGATAAGTTTTATCTGCATCCAAATGACCAACTCTAAGGTCTGCAACATGACAGAGGTTTCAATCACTCCTGCTCTTCCCGAGAGAAAACCCTGCATTCAAACTAAGTGTTTTTACATAATCAACCTGCTTGTCTGATAAGCACAGCAGGTTGACATTCTTTCACACTTTAGACTGCTGTTTGCCCCACTAAGAGTTTTACACGTGATGAACATGTTACATACAATAACTACATGTAACTAAAACACAGCATCTAATAGAATATATGATTTTAAAAGTTTACTTGCTTTTAGAAGGTTTTTACCTTTTCAATATTTACAAATAATTTCCACTGCTAATAGGGTAAAAAAATCCTGACTTATTATATGCACCAATTTGTACAAGTTTCTTTTTATTTCAAATCTATGCCTAAAGCTAAACTTGTAAGAATTTTGTTTTCTCCTCATCTTTACTCTGTGGCCATAAATTTGAATGAGTTAATAGGCACTGTAGGTACATGAAACCTGTTTTGTGTCAGGGCTTGCTCAGAGGTGACCCCCACAAGCATCCAGCAGCCCAGGCCATTCCACTCACAGATGGAGGTGCCATGTGATGTGTGGAACTCTGATGCAGGCAAGAAGGAGTACATGGTCAGGAGAGTAGAAAACAAAACTCACCCTCAGCAATAAGAGCTAAGGAGGGACAACTGCAGAATTGCGCCTTTACTGATAAAACTGTTTGTGGCTTTGTGGAAACCATATCCAGAAAGTCAAGCCAGGCATAGAAGATTGGCTTTTCTCCCTTGAAGGCTTTAGAGGAAGAGCCAGATTTTCTCATACCCATAACATTTGACTAGGGGTTTCCTATAGGGGAGACAAGAAGAGAGAACAGGCACCCTTGGTCAGAAGAGATTCCTAGGTAATTCTAGTATTATAACTCCTCCTCTCTTACAAGATAATGTCCATAAACTAGACAACCCTTAAGTATGAACAATGTAAAAATATTACAGAATGAGGTTCAAAAGGTGACTCCTGGAATCCAGGCTGAGAAGGAAAAAGGGAGAAAATTAAATCATAAAAAATCACTAACTCGGCTACTTTTCTCTCATTGCTAAGACAAAATACCTAATGCCCAAAATTAAAGAAAGAAAGGTTTATTTAGCTCACAGTTTGTGGAGGTGTCAGTCCATACTTGGCTGGCCCCAAAGCAGAGGGGCACACGGCAGAGGGCAACAGTTCATGGCGGTGGAAGACAGCAAAGGCAGCAAGAGAAAAAAGGGAGGGGTAGCCCCTCCCCCTACCAGAGCTGTGCCTTGGACAGCAGTGGCAACTCTGGTGAGCTGTTGCTGCCCCCCCAACACACCAGCTTGGGACCAGGCAGAGACCCGGACAGCTCTAGGGGCCTGGGGTCCTCCCCCTGGCCCCCCACCCCTTCACCCCGTCCAAGTGGAGCTGTGCCTCGGACAGTGGTGGTGGTGGTGGGGGGGATTCCAGTGAGCCAGCCCCATCTATGCCCCAGTAGTTTGAGAGCCAAAGGGAACCCAGACAACCTCAAGGTCCTTGGGTGCTCCTCCTTGCCCCCAACCCACACCCTCAGGGGAAATAAGCTGAAACTCAGACAGCTTCGGGAGACTCAGTGACTGCATACCTACCTCTCTGTTGCTGCAGGAACTGGGCAGGATAGTGGCAGTGTATGGAGACACAGTGACCACCACCCACCCACTACTATACCCCAGTGGAAAAAGAGCTGAAACCTCATCAGCGTGGGGAACCCTTGAGGAGGAACCAAGCTGAGCCGTAGAAAACTGTGGGAGCATTGGGGATAACTCTCTGCCTACACACACACACCACTGATGGAGTCACACCGAGCCCAAGGGTCCTTAGGGCCCTTGCTACTACAACATCACCCTAGGAGTGAGGCTGAACTCCTCTACATCTCTGAAAATGACAAAATGAAGGAGCAAATGGCAATCTCAGACCTCTGTCCTTCCCAAAATAAGTCCAGGAGATATCGACACAGACGAGCTTAGAAGTCACACACCTGAAATTTCTAAAATGATAGTAGAAATAAAGAAATAACTCCATCAGGCCATAGAGGACATCAGAGCTGAAATAATGTCCAAGGTAAAAAAATAAATGACAACAATAATGAAAGAATTGATTAGCACACCTAAAGAAAACATGGAAAAAATAGAGGAGCACAGTAAGTTAATGGACACCTTGAATGAACAGCGTAGGAAACAACAGGAATGCATAAAGCAGATTCAAACAGACATCCAGGAAATTAAAGCTTCCACTGAAAGCTGGCAAAACTGCTTGAATGAAGCTGAAGATAGGCTTTCAGACCTTGAAGACAGCATTGCTGTGAATGACTGTGAAAGGAAGGATCTTTTGAAAATAACAAGAAATAACAATTGAACAGCTGCAAGATGAAGCAAAGAAAAACAATGTAAGATTGATAGGTATCATTGAAACAGCAGGTATCAGCACAAATCATAAAAAAGCTATTTGCAGAAGTAATAGCAGAAAATTTCCCAAGCATGGAATAAGAATTAGACATCCAGAGAAGTGAAGCATATAGAACTCCAACTAGCCATAACCACAATAAATCTGCACCCAGATATATAGTAAACAAGATCCCAGAAATTCAACAAAAGAACAGATTATTAAAAGCTGTGAGAGAAAACAAGTAGATCATCTATAAGGGAAAGCCCATCAGAATCACAGCAGATTTCTCAGACAAACCATCAAGTCAAGAGCTTGAAGTGAAATATTCCAGGTCCTGAAAGAAAACAACTTCCAACCCAGATTCCAACCCAGATTGACATATCCTGCAAAACCATCCTTCAAAATTAATGGAGAAATAAAATATTTCCATGATAAAGATCAACTGAAGAATTTCATGACTGCCAAACCAACCCTACAAAGAGTTCTAAAAGATATTCTAGAAAGGGACAACTAAAAAGATGACAACTTTAAACACAACAGGAAGAAACCACCAAGCAGAACAAGCAATTAAACAGAGAAACAAGAGAAACCACCAACAGGAAAACAATATGACAAACATAAGCCAATACATATCACTTATAACCGTCAATGTAAATGGACTCAATTCACCAACCAAAAGAAGTAGACTGGCAGATTGGATCAAGAAACAAAATCCAACAATTTGCCGCATACAGGAAACACATTTAACTCAAAAGGAAACTCATAGACTGAAAATTAAAGGATGAAAAACAAGATTCCATGTGACAGGTACCCAGAAAAAAAGCAAGTGTTGCTATTCTGTTTGCAGATAATGGGAACTTTAAACCAAGAACAATTAAAAGATATAAAGAAGGTCACTACATACTTGTGAGCAAAAAACTTCAAGAGGAAGAGCTAACAATTACAAACATCTATGCACCAAACACAGGAGCACCCAAGTATACAACACAAATTTTAACAGACATGAAAAATGAAATGAGCAGCAACACAATCATAACAGGAGACTTCAATGCCCAATTACCACAAGGAGATAGATAAATTAGACAAAAGAATTAGCAAAGAAATAACAAAACTAAACCAAACATGTGAACAAATGGACTTAGTAGACCTGTACAGAGTGTTCCACCCAACACCATGAGAATACACATTCTTCTCAGCTGCACATGGAACATTCTCTAAAATAGACCATATACTAACATATAAAACATGCTTAAGGAAATGCAAAGCAATTGAAATTATCTCATGCATACTATCAGACCATAGTTCAAAGAAATTAGAAGTTAATGGCAAAGGAAATCACAAGAACTCCATAAACACATGGAAATTAAACAGCACCCTCCAAACAATCAATGGGTCACAGATGAAATCAAAGAATAGATTAAAACTATGTACAGTCAAATGAAAATATAGACACAACTTATAGGAACCTGGGGAATGCAATTAATGCAGTCCTAAGAGGGAAATTTATAGCAGTGAATTCCTACCTCAGGAAGACAGAATAAGCACAAATCAACAATCTTGTGCTGCACCAGAAGCTTCTAGAAAAAGAAGAACAAATCAAACCAAAAGCCCAGAGAAGGTATGAAATTATAAAGCTCAGGCCAGAAGTTAATGCAATGGAGACTAAAAAAACAATACAAAGAATTAATGAATCAAAGAGTTGGTTCTCTGAATAAATAAATAAAATCGATAAACCCCTAGCCAACCTCATTAAACAGAGGAAAGAAAGAACTGAAATACACGCAATAAGGAATGAAAGAGATGAAATCACTACAGATCCCACAGAAATTCAGATCATCAGTACCTACTGTGAAAATCTTTACTCTCATAGGATAGAAGACACAGGGGAAATGAACAGATTTCTTGATACATATGAACTACCAAAGCTGAGTGAAGATGATATAAAAATCCTGAATAACCCTATATCAGCAAGCAAAATTGAAAATGTGATAAAAAAAACTTACCAATGAAGAAAAGCTCAAGTCCTGATGGATTTACAGCTGAATTCTACAAGAAATTTAGAGAAGATTTAACACCAATACTTCTCAAACTCTTTAAGGAAATTGAAAAGGAAGGAATTCTCCCCAACTCATTCTTAAAGGCAAGCATTAGCCTGATAATAGAACCAGAGAAAGATATAACTAAGAAAGAGAACTATAGGCCAATCTCCCTAATGAACATAGATGCAAAAATTTTCAATAAAATACCACAAACAGAATGTAACAAATCATTAAGAAGATTATACACCTTGACCAAGTGGGATTCATCCCAGGAATGCAGGGTTGGTTGAATATACGTAAATCAATTAATGTAATACACCATATTAGTAGAACCAAGGACAAAAATCACATGATCATCTCAACTGATGCAGAAAAAACTTTTGATAAAGTTCAACACTTATTCATGATAAAAACCCTACAGAAATTTGGCATAGATGGACTTTACCTCAATCTGATAAAAGCCATGTATGACAAACCAACAGCTAACATCATTCTAAATGGTCAAAAATTGAAAGCTTTCCATGTAAAGTCAGGAACAAAACAAGGATGTCCACTGTCACCACTTCTATTCAACATAGTTCTGGAAATATTAGCCAGACCAATTAGACAAGAGAGACAAATAAGAGGAATAAGGATAGGAAAAGAAGTGAAATTATCATTATTTGCTGATGACATGATACATTACAAAGAAGACCCAAAAACTCCACCAAAAGGCTCATAGATTTAATAACCAAATTCAGTAGTGTAGCTGAATACAAAGTCAACACTCAAAAATCCTGTACACAAATGACAAGCAGACTGAGAGAGAAATGAGTGAAACACCTTTCATCATAGCATCTAAAAAAACTAAATACTTAGGAATCAATCTAACAAAAAAGTAAAAGATCTATACAGTGAAAATTACCATACTCTGTAAAAGAGATTGAAGAGGATTTCATAAAATAGAAAGATATTCCTTGCTCATGGATAGGAAGAACCAACATTGTGAAAATGGCCATACTCCCAAAATTGTTGTACAGATTCAATGCAATCTCCATTAAAATTCCACTAGTATACCTCATAGATCTAGAGAAAACATTCCTAAAGTTCATCTGGAACCACAAGAGGCCTAAAATAGCATAAGCAATCCTGGTAAACAAAGGAAATGCAGGAGGCATCACAATCCCTGACTTGAAATTATACTATAAAGCTACTGTGATAAAATCAGCATGGTACTGGCAAAAAAACAGACCTGAAGATCAGTGGAACAGGTTAGAAGAAGCTATAAATACACTCATCCACCTTATTTTTGACAAAGGGGCAAACATGTTCACTGGAAGAAAGATAGCCTCTTTAACAAATGGTGCTGGAAAAACTGGCTTTCCACATGCCAAAGACTAAAACTAGACCCATGTCTATCACCATGGACTAAACTAAAGTCAAAATGGATCAAAGATCTAAATATCAAAACAGAAACACTAAATCTACTGGAAGGGACAGTAGGTAAAACTGTCAAAGACAAGCATAGACAGAGAGTTCATGAACAAGAACCAAACTGCCTGGGAAATACTTCAAAGAATGAACAACTGGGATCTCATCTTATTGAAAAGTTTCTGCCCATCAAAAGAAATCACCAAGAGAGTGAAGAGAAAACTCACGAATTGTGAAAAGATTTTATCCAATTGCCCTTCAGACAAAAGTGTCCTATCTAGAACATATAAAGAATTTAAAACAATCAGGCCCTAAAAATTCAAAGACCCAGTGCAAAAATGGGCATCTGAGATGAACACACACTTCTCAGATGAAGAAATACTAATGGCGAACAAATATATGAAAAAATGTTCAACATCATTAGTCATTCAAGAAATGCAAATTAAAGAAACACTGATGTTTCATCTCAGCCCACAAAGAATGGCTATCATCATGAAATCAACCAATGACAAATGGCTGGGGAGGCTGTGGGGAAAAAAGAACACTTCTCCACCGCTGGTGGGAGTGTCGATTGGTGAAACCACTGTGGAAATCAGTCTCACAAAACTAGGATTAGAAAGCCCACTTAACCCAGCTATCCCCCTTCTGGATATTTTTCCAGAAGAATTAAAAACATCATACCACAGAGATATATGTCCACCCATGTTTATAGCAGTGCAATTCGTCATAGCTAAATCTTGGAAAGAACCCAAATGCCCATCAACTGAGGAATGGACAAAAAAGAGGTGGTACTTCTATACAATGGAGTATTACTCAGCTATTCAAATAAGATACTCTCGAGGCTTTTATAGGTAAATGGATGCAACTAGAGACCATACTCATAAGTGAGATAAATCAGACTCACGTGTAAGCATCACATTGTCTCCGTGGCATAAGAACATGAAAGAGTAGATACAACCCAAAACGTACAATAGATAATAAGAAAGGGAGAGGAACTGCTCAAAGAAGGAGCATCTGGATTGAGGGAAAGAAGAAAAAGTACTAAGGCAAATTTGATAGATAGATAAATAGATAGATAGATGGTATAACTGTACTGTTGGTGTCTGATGGTTTGTGGGGAACAGTTAATGTTTAAGAGTTTTTTTCCTACTGTTTTGACCAATTTTGCTTGCTTATATCTGGTATATCTGAGCAATTTATGGGACAACAACAATTTGCCAATGGTGAATCCCTATAATCCTGCCTAGTGCCACTGTGTATTGTCTCTAATGTTCTTTAAATTATTATTTTCTTATTCTCTTTAATGATTTGATCCATCTTCTATTCTTACATCTGGTAATCTGAGCAACTTCGTTGAAATAAACAATGTGTAATATAACAACTACTGTTAATCCCTATCATCTGGTTTGAAACCCTGTATCATTTCTAATATCCTTGCTTTGTGTTGCTTGTATTTTTTTTATTTTTGTACTATTTTCTTTAAAATTAAAAAAATAAATAAATAAAAGTTTTTTTTAAAAAAGGGAGGAGCAGCTAAGAGCAGGATTTTTCCCTCCTTTATATTGTATGCAAACCACCTGCCCCAGGGCAGGTGTAGCACTCACACCTATAATTCCAGCATTGGACCACAGGTCAATCAAAAACTCTAGAAGCTCACCCCATGACTGCATGTGGCTTTGGGGGGACACGCACACACAAACTATAACAGTCATAAACTCATAGACTAGAGGAAGGTCAAGATTTTACAGATCCTGATAAATGTGGAGGAGAAACTTGTTGGAAAATTAAGGAGGCATTAATCTCTGTGATTTCGATGTATCTGATCTCTCCTATGTATATTTTTTGTAGTACTGAGGACCAAACCCAGGGCCTTTGCGCTGATCTACATTCCCAGTCCTTATTAATGTTTTACTTTGAGGCAGGGACTTGTTTCAGAAGAATTGTTTTTATTACTCTCAAATTCCCTTGAAGGTTGGAATAAGATTTAAATTCGCTAAACAAAATACAGGATGCACAGTTAAATGTAAATTTCAAATAAAAATTAGCAATTATTTTAAAAATTAGCCTGCCCTGTTTAATACTTGAGGCTTAGTTATATTTAAAATATCACTTGTTATAAATTTACATTTAATTGGGTCCCTTGTACGTGTTTATGCTAAACTAGGAAACTGAGGAAAATAAACCTAGAATTAGCAGTTAGCACAAACCATTAATTGATGAGCTTTCCCTTGTGATTTCTATGATTCAAAGTAAGAACCTGTTTCCCCGACTGATTTATCTCCTATGTGGTCAAATTTATGAGTAACTAATGAAATGCTTTCTTAGGAAGAACTAGTGTCAACAGTCATTCCTACTTTGATCTGGGTGGGACCATACCCTTAATCAAAGTTCTCTTCAATGTAACTAACAAGAGGACAGACTCCAAGGCACCAGCGTGATCTGTGGCTCTTTGGAAGTGAGTTTGTAGCCAACAAGTTTCTGAGAACCTCAATCATTTTTGGCATGCTGCTGGAACATGCTGTTTACCTTCCTCATTGGCATGACTTGTAATATTTAAAATGTTTTTTCTAATCTGCATATATAATGAAACTCATTAGAAAGAAAAATATGATTTCTGTACCAGCTGGCAATAAATGGAGCATAGCACTGTTGCGTAATACTGTTTACCAAAGTTGAGGAACTTCTGCTTCATTAGGGCACATGTAACTCAGACAGTTATTTGTTAGTGTGGGCTTCACAGGAAAAACAGTAAGTAAAATCTTCAGTCAGAATCATGAAATATAGATTAACTCTAGCTCAAAGACTGTTTCTGATTCTCAATTCTTTATATACATTAGAATCTGAGGAACTTTTAAAAGAAAAGCAATGTCCAATGTCCACTATTGGTTCATTAAATCCATTTTCCACCCAGGAACTTCTAGCATTTGACCAGAGCTGAAAACCAGACAATACACAAATATGCAGCTATGTGTTTACTAGACCTTAAGCAAGGTGAGCCATCCATCACTGATCATTATAGCTACTAATCACACTATTAAAATGTTGGTTTCCAAACTAACATTTATTAAGAATATATTCAAAGGATGATGATATTAAGTTTTAAAGTCTATTTGAGTTTTTTCTTAATAATCTATATTATTTCTTTTTTATTTTAAGAAGTTTTTAATTTGAAAGCTTCCAAATTTTGAGCTATATAACATCTCATCCATCAAAACTATTCATCTTGCCTTCTCTCTAACACCATGCTTTATCAAATAAAACCATAATTCCATGTACTTTTTAGGGATAATCATGTTTGGATACTATTATAGATAAAAATGTCAAAGTTTTATTTGTTGGTTGGTTTGGTTTTGGTTTTGGTTTTAAATCCAGCTTCTTTATGGTTAAGGAAAACTTACTTCCTCTAAGACAGAGTTTCTCAAAGTATGACCCTTAGACCAGTAGTTACAGCCCTATCTGAATGGAAATTTGTAAACGCAAATTATTAGGCCTCTCTAGCCCTAAAGTAGGCTATCTGTCCTTTCTTAGGGGTCAGAACCAAGCAAGCTTTTTTTCACTAAGCCCTTTAGGCCTTTTGATGTACAATAAAGTTGAAAATGTTCATTGTTGTGTCTATACAATCTCATTTTTAAATTTTCCTCTAATAATTCCTCATCATGTCTTCATATCCCACCTCTAGCCTGTTTTATTAGAGCTGGGGGCTTTCAGGTGGGAAGGCAAGTATCTACCCTGCAGGTTTCCACACCCCTGAGTTGCACAACCCAGGGAAACAGCCTCAGGGACTTGTGACAGCCTATGGCACAAATGAAGGAAGAAGATGCTGGAAAGAACAGAGAACAGCTCACCTCAGGATGGGAAGGTAAAAGCCACCTTCACAGAGTGAGAGTGCGGGTCCAGAGGTCCAGTGGGGTGATGTGGGCTCATGAAGGACTCGGTGAGACACTTGAATTGCCACTTCCTAGCTTAATTCAAAGGACTAAAACAAATTCCCCGAACCTCGCTGTTTTCTTCCTTACGTATAAATTTTCCCTATTCTTCCTGGTCACCTCCTAGTAACTTTGTTTTCCTCCTCTTAACTTTCAGGATTCCTTCAGTGCTCTCTCCACTGTGAAGACGTCTCTGATGACCCTTTCCAGAGTCCACAACCAGCCTCAGTTAGATGAGACAGCCGGTTGATACCCACACTACCTTTGTGATCCTTGAAATTAAAATGTCTGCCTCTACCACTAGATATCAAATTTCTCAAAAGCAAGGACATTATCACAGTAAATAACTCAGTAAATGTTCGCACGAATGAATTACAAATAAATAGCCAAAGATCATTTTGTATGATGACCAAAGATGTTAACATTGTCAGTCGATACTATTATTCTTTTGTACTACACTGAGAAATATATGAGACACCAGAAGGTAGTGTTTATGATTTTCAACAAACTTAAATTTTGTAATTCCTTCCTGCTTTGCAAGTCTCTTAGCTATGGAATTGTTGCCTTACCAATATTTATACTCAAAATCTTGAAAAATAATAAGTAGAATTGTGAAAATGAAAACGGTCCTTTTTGGAGAAGACTCCCAAATGCTCATATTTGCTTCAGAAATGTCAAAGATGATTTTTTAAAAAATATCTCAACTATATGTTCAATCAGGTCACATGAAATTGTAAATTTTCCTTCTATAACAGAATAAAATTTTATAAGTCTGATATATTCTGCTCAACTGTGACTGTCTTAAAATATATTGAAAGTATTTATTTTCTTTTTCAGAGAGAATGCCAAGATGGCCAGTCTGAAAAAATAAAAAGAAAATAAATTAAAAGAAGCAAAAGAGATTTTTGTTTATGACAGGAGATGATTGATTCAAGTCTTAAATTCGAAGAGTTTATAGATGGTTCTTCTCTTTGAAACATTTTAGTGTTACAATTTTTACTGAATTCTGTTTTCCTTAATGGAATCCTATACTCAGGTCAAACTTCTCCTTCTTATCATATATTATTATAAACATTACTATAGTTATGTTATTCTCTGTGCCTGATAATTCCAATACCCATGACATCTATAAGTTTACTTTTATTATTTGTTTTACAGTTTGCCTATTTGTTTTCCAGTTTTATGAAACATACATAAAAGATAAATGAAAAAATAATGGATACTCTGAAAACTACGTTCCTTCAGACAGTGTTCCCTGTCCTCTGGTGAGTAGACGAAACAGGGCATATCCTTTTAATCCAATCATCGATGGAACTAACAGATGCTAAATTATTGTCTTTGTAAGGTTCTGGTGTCTGGTTTCCCATCATTGGTAGGACATGCCTTTTGAGTAGTCTCCATGGTAACCTGGAGTGTTTATTAGGATCCCTCTTTTTGGTCAGGTCAAAACCTACAGCTTTGTTCTTTTACCAAAGTATTTCCTACATCTTAGCCTCTCATCCTTGCAGCTTAAAAAATTTAGCAAGTGCCCCATTGAGAAAAGTAGTCTTGTTTTTCTAAGATGTTCACCCTTCAAGTCCTGGCTGGCTGCGTTCTGATGTCTAAGTAGAAGCCTGGTGACTCAAAATGAAGAGTACATGTGCGTGTGTGTGTGTATACATTTTATACACTTAGACTAGAGACAGATCAAAACAAAAAATGTCTAAACTATATAAGGACTAATGATAAGAACCAGTAGAACATTCAGTATAGATAATCATTAATAGAGAAGTCAATAGATACTCAATGTAGAACCGAGACTAGACAATTGTGAAAATTGTGATCATAGAAGAGAAAGTTACTTTAGCAGTATAATAAGAAAAGTTAAACAAAATTGGAGCACAGCAGGAGCAAAAGAATGACACATCAGGAAACAGTGTCAATATCTGTTATTAGCCAGGGTTCTCTAGAGGAATAGAACCAACAGAATGTATACATAATTTTAAGAAGGGATTTATTAGATTGGTTTCCACAATCAGAAGCAGGATAATCACATAATGACTCTCTGTGGCCTGGAAAGCTAGCAAACCATTAGCTCCTCACTCCAAGACACAGAAGGCCTCAGAAGAAAAGGACCCATTCTACAGCTGCATTCCAAAGCTGAAAGCCTTGGAACTCCCTGGAGAGTCATTCACAGAAGTCCAGTTTCAAATGCCTCAGAATCCGTAGTCTGTGTGCAGGAGATAACGACAGGACAAGACGCCCACCTCAAGAAGAGTGGAGTATGCCCACCCAGCAGAGCTGACCCCTTCTGCTTTCTGTTCCATCCAGGTCCCCAGCAGTGACAGTGAACCTTTTAGAGCTTTCAATGATATGAACAGCCTGGTGCAGCACGTAGGCTATGGGTCTCCATTAGATAGTACCCCTATATTCAGTGTGGGTCTCCCCACTCACAGCACTGAACTCCCTGTCGATCATATCTGGAAACACTCCTAAAGACAGCTACTGGAAGTGTGATTTACCAATTTTCTAAGTATCTTGCAAGCCAGTCAAGTTGACAGCTGAGTTTAACCATTAGTTTCCTGACTTTCATAACAAAAATGAACTATCAATGACTAAATTTGAAATATGAAGTTTAAAGAAAATGACTCATTCTTGAACTTTCATAATCTTCTATCTTAACTCTAGAGAAATCTTTTATAATTCTACATAACATGCAAAAAAATGTTCACCAATTTCTTTATCATTGAAGTTTTACATTTTAAATGTATATTAAACTAAAATTAAATTCAATAACTTTTACTTTAAACATGTAAGGTTTCATTTTCTTACAATTACTTTGGTCCATTTGTCTATCTCTGACTTTCTACTATGAGCACTCAGAAGATTTACGAAGTGATGATCATCTTTGAACAGTTGTTTCAGAGAGGGCAGAGTTTGGGGTCCTCCCTTTTTTCCTTTGTACTTTTTTCTGTTATTCTGTGATGATTCATCTTGATTGTCAATTTGATTGAGACACTTGGATAACTAAAGTTCACTGAAGGGTGTCTGAGGAGTTGTGGAGGCATGGTCTTGCGGACTGTCTCTGGCTCCAGCCCTTCCTTTTCTGGCTTTTTGTAACTCACTCCACTTCCTGGCTCCATGATGTCAACAGCTTTCCCCTACCAGACCCTTGTACTATAATGTTTCTGCCTTGGAGCCAGCAGACCATGGACCAAAACCTCTAAATCTGTGAGCCAAAATAAATATTTCCTCCTCTGAGTTGCTTTTTCAAAAAGCTAACTCAGAAAATTGGTACAGGAGGCCATTGCTGTGACTATACCTAATCATGTGGTGAATATGACTTTAGAACTAATTTGTGGGAACAATTTGGAAGTTTGGAAAAGCTCTCTGTAAGCAGAGTTTGATAGACATTCTGGTCTGTGCTCAGAAGACCAGAATGCTCATAGGAATGCAGACAATAAAGGCTGTTTTTATGAGGTTTAAAGTGGCGCTGAGGACTCTGTTGAATTGGATTCGAGGCCAAGCATGTTACATCCTGGCAAAGAACTTGTCTATATTATTTTCATGGCCTGAACCCGAGACTGAGTTTAAAGATGATAGACTAGTTATCTGGCAGGAGAAATTTCAAGGCGACACAGCACACAGTCTGTGGCATGGCTATTGCTGGCTTCTGTTAGAGTGACAGTGATAATTAAGAGCAAATAGCAGAGTGGAAAGATTAAAAATCTTGCAGTTTCATCACAAGAGAAGCATGTGTAAAATTGGGGCAAGAGGAATATGTTTTCTCAGCAGATTACCACTATTAAAAGGAAACCAAGTCCTTTGCACTAGGACAACAGTAGAAATGTCCTACTGGCAACTCAGGGATTGGCTGGATCCCACCCATCACAGGTCAAGGGTGTAAGAAATCTTTGAAAGATTTTAGCTTGACAAGAGACCTCCAGGGCATCCTACCCACTCAGGGCTGCCTAGAGAAGTGTTTCCTCATGTTTAGTCTTTCAGGCATTAAGAGATAATGGAGTCATGGCGGAGTTGGGACCCTGGCTACTGCTTGCACTGGTGGCCAACACTGGCATCATTTAAATGAGCTGTTTCTTCGGGGATGCAGAATGCAGGAGCTGGAGGGTCCTGGAGGCTTCCAACCAGATTTCAGAGGAGTGTGTGTGAACCCAGGCAAGCGGATCAGATCCCTGCCATGAACCCCTCAGAGGTCAGTGTTTGAAGTTGTGAGAGTAAAGCCAAAACCACAGTGAAAAAAAACAAAGAAAAAAACCACAGTGAAAACCTAGGAAGTTGGAGATACCAGGAATATGGAATATCTGCCAAGGAAAACTGCAAGCAGCAAGCAGAACTAGCCCAACAGAGAGCCCATATAGACTGTGATCAGCAAAGCCACAGAGGAAGGGCCACTCAAGCCCTTTACAGCTCATATCATACCACCATTTTTCTCAAGATGCTGGATGTGAAGTTACAGGATTTAATGTTTGCCCTCTTGGGTTTTGCTGTAGCTTTGGCTCAATTCCTTCTTATTTCAACTATTTCTCTCTTTTGACATGGGAATTTTTACCCTACACCTTGTATTATGGGAGAATACAGTTCACAGATATGTGTTTGCCTTGGGACTCAAAGGAACTTTGGACTTAGACTTTCCAGCAAGGTTGAAACTGTTCAGACTTTGAGGCAGGAATCAGTGCATTTTCAGATGTACATGGGATATTTATGTCATGTTAAATGGAATTATGACCTTGTTCTTGCTTGGTTTGGAGAGATGCTTAAGAAATTGGCGAGCTTACTTTTGTCTCTAGCTGAGTAACGGAAGCATGGCTTGGGGCTACATCTGGTCCCAGCCTCTCCTCTCTGTCTCTTCCTTGCTTTGCTCACTTCCTGGCTGCCATTACATTAGTGGGTTGCCTTCACCAGGTCCTGCCACAGTGATGGTTCTGCCTTGGAACTGGAAATCATGGACTGCAGCCTCTGAAACTGTGAGCCAAAATAAATATTTTCTCCTCTCAGGTATTTGATCAATGTGACAAAAAGTGACTAATACATATTCTTTCTTCTAAAGAAAATTCATTATTTTCAAATTTGCTGAAATTGAAAACTATTCTCTTCAATATTTAAATAGTAAATCATGAACACTGAACACTAAGCTTCCCCGATGGGCTACAAGTTCCCTTTTCTTCCATTTGTTCTTTAAGTGCCAACTACCAACACAGGTGTGGCTCATGCACAGCTAGTACTAAATAAATACATTTAACAGCACAAAAACACAGTGTACATACTCAGTGCAAGTTCAAACTCAAACCCTATAAAATAGAACAACTATCAACAATTACTGAGGAATAATCATCATTCAGATAAATTCATTGATTGCAGAAGATCATAAAACAATTTCTTATCAGAGCAACAGCACCCACTCAAGTCTTCTACATTTGAAGCTCTCTTGTCCCACATCCATCTGACATGCATTTTACTACAGCCAACTACTTACTTCTACTTTTATGCCGATCCTGAGAAGCACCTTCCTCACTCTTATTTCCTCCTACCTTTGCCTAGTACGGTTCCTTATTGGTAAGGATAATTTATTTGTTCTTTAGTACTCCATCTCACTTTCTCTCAGTATCCTAAGTATTTACAAAGGCAAAAAATACAAATGCAACTAAAGCAATTAAACAGTTGAGTGGTATTATGTGTACATATTTGACCTTACACTTGGAAATATAAAGATTTTCTTTAAAAATCACAGAGCCAAAAATAAGCAATTAAAGTGAAAGGGTAAAAGCTGGATTAATCTCATATTCACTTGAATGTGAATCCATGAACATACGTGGCTTTATGATCACTTGGAATAGTATCAACTACCTGTACAAAACATGAAAACTACCATAAAGAGACCAGAGGATTTGACTTTTCCATCAGAATTAACTTTGAACATTCACTGCCATTTTTCTCTATAGGGATATAAGTAACTCTTCCTCTTATATCTTCTATGATTGTTGAATTAATTTGCTTTTTTAAAAAATCTGCTGAAGAACTTGTGTTCTGAATAAGGTCTTGGCTCTAAGCTCATGGAATTTTGCAATAGAATTTCACATTTCTCTAGTCTTTGTGTAGAGAATTCTTTCTGTTTTCCTTTGCTCTTCTCATGAGTTCACACATCTTCCTCCAGCCCTCAGGATGCCAGCAAGAGAAACCTAATCACCCCTTTCCTGGAAGCAACACAAAACACCGAAGTAAGTAGAACAAATTTTAAAGAACAAAAGTCAAAAGGGTAGTTTTACATAAATTAATGGAAAGCACACCCATGCAAATAGCAAGCAGAAGAGAACTAGTGCAACAAGGTAGACTTCAAGACAGAGTATTACTAGAGATAAAGAGGAAATTGTTGTGATAATTAATATCTCATGGATATATTGATATAGACCGGAAGCATAATAAAATAAATAAATATGCTCCTAACAAAAAAATTCCAACTACACAAAACAAATAATGACAAACTATAGTGAAACAGAAAAAGCAACAATTATAGTTGGAGATTTCAAACTGTTTCATAGAATAAAATAATTTAAAATATCAGTAAAGTTACAAAAAATATAAACTATTTGAACAGTACTACCAGTCGACTCAACTGACATTTATCAAGCATCAAATGCTAACAGCATTCTTTTTAAGCACATATAAAAGACTAAGTTAAAACATATGTAGGGCATAAAAAGTGCAATAAGTATAAAGTTTGAGATCTTATAATATAATGTAGGATCTCAAACAATAATATAAATAAATTTAAAAGTAATAGCTAGATGTTATCTAAAACAGTTACAAACATTTGGAAATTAAACTATACATTTTTAAATAACCCATGTCAGTGGAGAAATCACTAGTGAGCATGAGAGATTGGAAAATCTTTTAAACAAACAATAATGAAAATATTATAAATCAATGTGTGAGATACACCTGAAATAATACTTAAAGGGAAATTTATAATTTTATTTATTTTTTTCAATTTATTTTAAAGATAAAAGAAGGAAAACATATTAACAAACAGACATCCATTTACAAAATAGCAAAAGAACAATCCAAGCAATACAGAGTTACAGACTAAGTAGTAGGAAATTATTAATGGTTGTTGTACTATGTATTGGTATCTTCAAAGTGGTTTCTCAGGAGAACAGAGACACACAAGACTGATCTAATAATTAATCATTAACTTTTCAGTAAAGCTATAGAAGTCAGTAGTTCAACTATGTTATCTATCCTGTATATACATACATACATAATTTTCCTTTATACATACAGGAATTTATAATTTCAAAAAGAAGAAAATTTAAATAACGATCTATCTTAGGAAGATAGAAAATCAGGAGGATCAAACTAAACACAGTGTAAGTATAAAAACAAAAGTAAAACATGCAGATATCATTGAACTAGAAAACAAATAAAAGGTAGGATGCCAAAATTTGGTTTTTTGAACTTATTAATACAGTGGTCATCCTCTTATAAAACTGATGAAGAAAAAAGAGGAAAAAAAACTACAAAATACTATTCTTTTGGTTCAAAGAGACACATCATTTCAGATCCAAATTTTATTAAGAAAATAAGAGGACATCAAAAATGCATGCTCACTTATAAATTGAAATAATTCCTTGTTTTTAAACAAATTTACCAAAATTGACAGGGAAGAAATTGAAAACATGAATAATTCCATATATAAAAAGATAATCCTATCACAAAGAAAATTCATTGACTGACAATTCCTATAAAACATTTATGGAAGAAAATACCATCTTACACATAATCTTTCAGGAAATACAGGCAAGGACATATTTATCAATTATGATACTACCATTGACCTGAATCCAAAATCAGGCAAATATATTTCAAAGAAAGGAAATGCAAGTCAAAATATTTCATTAACATAGATACAAAAATTCTTAAATTATCAATTTGAATTCATTAATATATAATGAGGATAATATAACAGGAGTTAGAGGGATGCAACTGGTTGCTAGGAAAATACAATTGATTTACCCTGAAAAACACAACCAGTGTAATTTGTTATTTTAAGAGAACAACATCGTCTTTTCAATAGATGCAGAAAAGGCACATGACAACATGAAATGTCCATTTGTAGTAAAATTCTCAGTAAACAGGAATTGAAGGCTGTTTAAACTGATACAGACCAACAGCAAAAGTGCTATAGCTACCACTGCACTTCACAGTGAAAGACAAATGTCTTCTTGTATATTATGTCAGTGCTGAAAAATGGACACATTATGGTTTTAATTTCATGAATTTTTATTACAAGAATTTATTATAGTTTGAAAATTGTTTGAAAAAGTAAAGCCATTGAAAATATTGAAATAGGCTGGGGGTATAGCTCAGTGGCATAAGCGCTTGCCTGGCAAGCACAAGGTCCTGAGTTCGATCCCCGGTACCGGGAAAAAAGAAAAAAAATAAAAAAATAAAATAGACAATATTGAAATAAAATTTAGGTGACTTATTATAAATTAAATGTGAAAAAGTTCTTCCTAAAGATTAGGTGGAAAATGAAACTTCTGCAAAACAACTCATCAGTTCAATTGCATAAAAATGACAAAGTCCTAAGTGGCATGCATAAAAAAGTAAATAAATAATAAATAAAATGGAAAGAAAACCAGAATGACATGTGAAAAATGGGAAACATTCTTGAAATGGTTAAGTCCATAAAGCAATAAGAAGCCCTTCAAATTTAAAAAGGCAAGCAGTAATACTTCATCATTTAACATGAACAGGAATATGCTATTTTTTAAAATGACCAATAAAAAAAATTTAAAGACATTTAAGCTCACTAATAATGAAATAAGTAAAAATAAAGCAATTTACCCTATTTTCAGAGAGAGAGGAATATATATTAGCTTAGGAAAAACTGTAAAAGTTTAATCCAATAATACATGAAGTAGAAATGGCAGTTTTAGGCTTTTCATGGAAATGCTAATTAAGTTTTTAAAGAAAGTACCTTTGTGAAATAATTCCAACAGTAATAATAAAAATAAATGTAGCTAATTATTATGATTGTTTACTATCAACAGACACTGGGCAATGTAGTAAATGTTCTGTATTAATCATCTCCATCCTCACAATAAAACTAGGACATTGGTTTTATAATCCTCATTTGTATAATGACAAAACTGAGATAAATTAACACAGATGAAGTGAAGGGATTGAAATTCAAACCCAGGCCAACTAGTTCCAGAACTGTGATCATTACTTACGTACATATACATTACCTCAACATTTAAATAAATGTAGCATATTAACCTCAAATGACAACTTTCAAAAAGAGATTAGGGTATAGCTGAAGAGGGGAGGAAGCGTGTGCGAAGACGGTGCTACCGCACCACACGAATGAAGCCTAGAAAGAGGATGGATCTCCGTCCACATGGGATCAGTTCAAGACGTTTGGTTGATGTTTACAGTTTTTAAAATGATGGCATACACATTTATTGAAAAATATACCCATAATATTATTTCTTGAAACAACATATTACTTGCAGGTTTATTATAATCTCATTGATACGAAATCCCAGGTCTGTTGAATAGGTGTATATAGGCATGGTGGGACATCTGAAAACATGTTTGCCAAAATATTACTGTGATTATAGGGGATTAATTTTCTTTAGAATTCTTTGATTTAGTATTTTTACAACATATTTTTAATTAAAAACTACAGCACCATGGAGTCTGGAGTAAGATTTCAGTTGACAACACAGCTTGCACTGGCCAGCGTTTTAGTCTCCCTAACCTTAAATTACTTACTCATAAATAATGCCTAATTCATGGACGTGCTTTGAGAAATAAATAATATGTACAAAGTGGCATTAACATAGCATATTCAGTGAATTCATTCCAAAAATGGTAAATCAGTTTGTCTAGAAAAGCTGTTCACATAGCCTCGCCAAATTCTCAGATGAGAACTTGTATATGTAAAAGCACAAAAACTTGCAGCATCCAGCTATGCTTCTTGCACACAAGGAAGGGCCAAGGCAAGGAGGCAATGCCCAGCTCCTTCTCACCCAGCGGGCTTCACCTCTCCACATGCAGACGCAGGAAAAGAAGGCTTACTACGCCTGCTCTAAATGGAGTCCTTGGGGCCAGGGCAGCTCACAAACATTCTGACATGTCTCTGGCTCCCTTGCTTCAGTGTGTTGTCTATTACAGCCGAGCAATCTGTATTCCTGTATGCTGTAAGTCTCCTAAAACACCCATATTATAAGTATGTCAAATAATGAAATTTTCAGAGTATGCAAATTTAGCAATTTTAACAAGCGCTAGCAGAACCCTTCCATAGTAATCCAATGCAGTGTTAGAAGACAACATAACCCTAAGGAGAGAAATTCAGACAGTGCCTAAATGGATTAAGGGCAGTCGCAGAGCTAAGCTGTTCTCCTTCCTTAGTCAAAAACTCTCATTAAAATAAATGAGCCTGCTCATTTGAGAGGAAAAGGAGGTTTGGGCCATCGAGTTGGAAGAGCGGTTCAATTTCTGCTCATCAAAAGAAGCAGAAATTCTTATCCTATAACACCCACAGCTGCAGAAGGATTCAGCCCATCTCTTCGTGCTAATGCTCTTATTAAATGTCTTCTGTCCATCTGTGTTTAAGCTCATCTTTTCCATTCTGAAACATGGTTTTACTTTTTCATGTATGAAATAATTAAATTTGTTTATCTCTGGTTAATGCCAAACTGAGTTGAAAGCAGAGAATAAAGATTTCCTGCTCTAAACAGA
Organism: Dinomys branickii; assembly: GCA_004027595.1. Classification (NCBI taxonomy): domain Eukaryota; kingdom Metazoa; phylum Chordata; class Mammalia; order Rodentia; family Dinomyidae; genus Dinomys; species Dinomys branickii. The sequence goes on along the minus strand of PVLD010009767.1, from coordinate 17,276 downwards.
GGAAATCTTTAAATGTTCAAAGTCAGTGCTTTGTTTTCAATGAGTACATTTAAAATTCTCCTCAGACCCCAAACATTTTAGCTCTCCGTCGCTGCTCCCTTCTTTCCAATTACAAAGCTTCCGGTTCTGTTCACATTATTTGGCGCACTGCCGAGCCCCACGTAGGATGCGCTTGCAACGTAAGGACATGTGGAACAGTTCTGTGTTCTTGTCACACCCTATTAAACGGTATTCAAAACACAGTGCCCCAGAATCTAAATTGATTGTAGGTTTTATAACCCTTTGCAGGCTAATAGAAACGGTTCAGGACCATGAAAGAAAGCACAGTTAGTACAGCTGTGGGCATCCTAGACTGCTCAGCTCAGCAGTCTCGTCCTGGCTTTGGCAGTTCAAGTTCAGTCGGATTCCATTCTTCTGGGTCTTTGACGCATCATTCCAGATTAATGGCTACAAAGTTTTCCACATTTCTTGTAAAAAGCATGTTTCTTTTGACAGATGCTGAATTGTATTGGAGGCTGGAAAATGTCAACAGGTATCAAGATTGCGCCAAGCTACTAAGATGTTATTACATGCATAATATTTTTATGCTCTTTTTATGTACCCAGCCCTAGCCATATGATCAAAGCTCCAAAACTGGGAAGCATAAACACCGTTTTTAATTCTCCCTCTATTTCATACTGGTATGACACTTGAGGCACGGGTATAAGGAACTATTTAAGCTGCCAGGCCATGACTCCAGTGAAATGGAATCACAGGGCCCTTTAATGTTCAGAAAATAAGAATGAGCTTGTTCCTTCCTAGTGGACCAGTAACCCCAATCTCTGAGCCAGGCTTGGCAGGCCAATGCCTTCCTCCTATCACCTATCACAAGGGATCATCCACTCAGTCATTACCTGCACTGCATGCTGCTCCATCAGAAAAACATCTGTGAACATTATTTGACAAATTGATCGCTAAATGAGCCATTAGCTGAAGGGGTTTTGGATTGCCTCTAGGAAACCAGAGTGGCTGCAGAAGGGATATGCTTACAGATGCAAAGCGGTGATTAGAATGGAAAAAAGAACTGTGTCCATGTGTCTGGGCGGCTGACGGGGCCTCGTGTGGGAAAGAGGGTGGAGAAGGGCAATAAACTATGTCCTGCAAGCAAATCCACCTTCTCCAAAGGAAGCCGTTTATTAGAAGCAGTAGTAAAACTGTTTAATTCCCTTGGTGCCTCTAGGGAGAAATCTAAGCCTTTTGTGAACTGGAGGAGAAAGAAACCTACCCAGCGGTGTGCTTGTCAAGAAGAGAGAGCTAGGAAAACAATGTTAGTCATTTTATCATCCCGCTTGCCAAGAGGCGACAGGTGTGCCGCTTGCTATTGTTCTGACAGGCCGCCAGATCCCGCAGTTTAGTATTCATCCGCGGCTCTCCTTCAGTGTGCGGCAAAAAAAGAAAGAAAGAAAAAAAGCAGCTGTCTCCCTGGCTCAGGCTACAAGGGGTTAGCGGGAGAGGGAGAACAGATTCTTCTACATTAGCATCACTTGCACGGTTTTGTTTGATTCATCACTGGAAACACATGGTCTTCCGGAGAAATGCCTTACACATGGGCAACGTCCCCACAGTGTCTCCAAAAATAGCCCATAAACAAAGTATTGAAGCTTAAAGGTAAATAAATGCAGGATGCCTAGGTTAAATTGTGTCAGATCAGTGGGAAGTAGCGTATAACAGTCCTTAAGAAAAAGCTTTTTATAAATCCTGCATGTTTCATGTTGCTAACAGATGTTTGTGATTTAAAAAAAAATCCTTGGAAAAGAAAAACAGGTTGATTTGATCCAGAATGATGTGCTGCATGGCATGGAAACTATTTCAGTGCCAAGTTCCCTTGAGATGAGAAAGGAAAGCCCACGGGATTCACAGAGCGCCAGATGCAGTAGCTGTACCACTGTGAGACCAGAGCACTAAGTCTCCTTTTGGGTCCAGGCATTAAAAGCTCGTGGTTACTGACTGTTGCACTGCCACTCAGAATACTACCATGACAGCTGAAAAGAACCAGAACCAGACATCTGTGCTGAATCTGGGGCTCTCTGCATTGAAAATTTGGTGAATACTAATAAAATCTATGCCCCGTATATTTACAAGGGAGAAAATGCATTTATTACTCACATTACATGAAACTTGAGAAGCGCTGGCTCTTTCCCAAAGGTCCAGATATTTTTCTAATAAAACAAGCAGTGAACTTCAAAGAACTCTAAAGTCATGACATAATGGTACAATCACTTGCATAACCCATCGGTTTACACTGTAGTACACTAACCCAATCCTATAATCATAACATAAGGTGGAGGAATTGAATTACCCCCCAAAACAAGCCACTTGCAAGTGAAGAGAAGGCGGTTTTTCATCTGAGGGCCTTTTCTAGGTGCAACAAAGTGTAATCCACTTACTTCCTTTACCAAACCAAGACATTGCAATTTGCATGGCTGATAAATATACAGAACATAATCCACATACATTTTCTCCATGTTCTGTGACAGAGCTATGGACGAACTGCTGTTCACACAGATGGCTCAACTAGCTCTTTGAATTCTTGTTTTTCAAGTCAATAAATCACCAGGAGAGACAAGAAAAAAGACAAGGCATGAAGGATAAGGGACGGAGTAGAGCAAAATCCTTTCCCTGTGGAATGTTTACTTATTCTTGGTCTCCCTGGAACCCTACGGAATTCTTTGTTTTCCTGATGAAATTGGAGAGAAAAGTCTTTCCACCCAATGTCTCCTCAGATGGCATTATCAGAAGGTTGGTAAGAAAGTATCAATTCTGAGAAGGTAGAAATTGGATCTGGTGTGGTGGTACAATCCTAGCCCTCCAGGAGGCTGAGGCAAAGAGGATCACAAGTTTGAGGCTAGACTGGGCAACCTAGTACTTAGTGAAACACTGTTTCAAAATAAAAGGTTTAAAAAGGGCTGGGAATGTAGCTCATCGAAAAAGCCTTGATTCCACCTTTAATACAGAAAAAAAATATAAATAGGGATAAACGTAAAAGAAAACCATTTGGATGCATGAAATAATCCTTTAAATTGAAAGGTTTATATATTTCAAGAAGTGAACAGAGACTTCTGATTTTGGGCAAGATGGAGTAACAGGGACTGAATTTATCCTTCCATCTGAAACAACTTCAATATAAAGCTGAATTAAATACATAACACTTCATGAAACACCACATGTTAGGATTCAAATAATAAAGTCAAAGGAGACTAGGAGAGAAAAATGTATGTCAAAAATGAAAATAAAGTGTCCAAAGTCAAAATTTGCTATGATAAAGAGAAGCAATCCGTTGCTTTACACTGCCTGTCTGATAGAAGGAACTCAACAATATCTGTTGATGAATCAGTTCCATCAGATAGCTATGAAAAACTGAAGTGTGAAATTCAGCTCTCTTGATAAGCATTGAAGTTGTGCAATTTGATGTGGGATGCACCATGTACATGTACCAATGCCCTGCAATGAAAGTAATCACTATGTACTACAAACATATACTAATAAAAATTAAATAGAGAAAAATGTTTAAATGGGCCAGAGAAATCAAGATGGAGAAAGTGATTACATTAGCCATGTGTTAAGCAGGAGTCTCAGGGCCAAGACCCTGGGTAGTGATTTACTGAGAGATGAAGGTAAATCCTGGTGATAGCATCAGCTGGACAGTTCAAGAAGGAAACAGGAGGTCTGGAGAACATACCAGTCAAAGAAGAACATACGCTTTTCAAGCAATCAGTTCACATAAGCCAAGAACAGATGAAGACAAGTATCCCTAGGAATACTTAATTAGAATTTCCTATTTAGAAAAGAGGGGGGAAAACACCAGGATGATTCTGGGATAAGAATTCATGAAGTTGTTCACTAACTTTGAAAAGGATAGTTTGCATCCAGAACCAAAGTATGATCCGAACCAAGGCAAAAGTGGTAGGATCTTTTTATAAGTATGATGAGGAAAAGAACACAGGGGATGCCTGACTGGAGGTAGCAACAGCAGTACATGCCTACATTCCTCTTCACATAGTGCTGCAAACACAACAGTCCCTGTCTCTCCTCTGGGTCCCCGCTCTGCAGGATGTTCTCAAGGAATTCTCTGCAGTTTCTGCTCTTTCTCCTAAACTGTGACTTTCTCACACCCTATACAGGGCTGCAGCCACCAACCCACAAACATGCGCCTCTTTCAAACATTTTCCTTGACTGCCAATGACCATCTGACAACTAACTGATCTATTTCTCCTTCTATATCCAATTTTTACAGGCTTTTATTTTTTATTTTTGTTATTACATGTTTGTAGTACATAACAACTACATTCACTGTGAGGATCTGGTAGATGTACATAACACATCGTAGCTTCTTGTAAACTTTTTTCACCTCCTGTTGGATAATCCACAACTCCAACAACTCCACCCTAACCTGCTGCCAGAAGTTGCTAAACCCAGCGCATACTTCTGTGTCTCCACAGTCCCCAACCTTGCCTGACTGCCCTCTCCCGAAAAGTCTCCTTCATTCCGATACCCCAAATATAGTGGGCATGTTCATGGTGGTGCCCAAAGTTTACTCCCATTTCAAAGCTTTCTTTATCAGATTTATATATATACAACTGCAAACTTTACAGTTCCCCTAAGATATTGAACAGGTTCTTAATTTTAATACAGATTCTTGATTCTTTTGTCCCAAACTCTTCCCCAGTTTTCTCCATTTCAGTATCACAGTCCCCAACACTGCTTACACATTTGCATCCCTTCCCTTTGACAGAGTTCACGCCCACTGCAACTTTTACTCCTAGGGTTTCCTATTTTCAGAATAGACCTTGAACCAGTCCTTCCATTCAGTCTCCACTGCTCCCATCTTGGTCCAAAGCATCCTGAGTCCCGCACAAAGCATTTCTAAGGCTCTGTAATGTGTATTCCTGTTTTTCCTCTCACCTCCTACCTACTATCCATATTGCAGACAGAAAGAGATTTCTAAAATGTAAGTCATAGCATTACAGACCTTAACATTCTTAACACTTTCCCATTACCATTTAACTCTTCTTTTTGCATTAGTCCATGTTTAGAGTACATAATAATTACAACCCTCAAACTCATTGTGTGGAGCTGGTACATGCACATAACACATCTTGACTATGTTTTCTTTCCCTTCCCTTCTCCTCCCTTCCTTATCCCTCCATTGCTTCATCCCCTTCCCATTTGCAGAAGGTCTATCTCTTTGTGTGCTATCATCTATCTCTTCTTTTTCTCTTTGAATTACTTATACATTTGATTTCTCGTATGACAGAAGCCATGGCAATATTTAAGCTGTGTGTTGGATTTATTTCACTTAATATTATTGTCTCAAGGTGCATCCATCTTCACACAAATGACTCAAATGTATCTTCCTTTAGGACAAAATAGTACTCCATTGTGTGCAAATACCATATTTTCCTTAAATAAATTCTCAACTACTTCAAATAGCCTGCAGGTCCCTGTGTGATCTGGCTCCTTATTTGATTTCCAACTTCAACCTGTCTTGTTTTCTTTCTCTTATTTGCCATTCTTTAACCACAGCATGTTCCTTTCTGTTCATCACCCAGATCATCTCTCTTATCTCCTTGGGCATGGAATGACTTCTGAATGGCATGTCTTCCCCCTAGGTCTTTTGAATCCTTTTGTCTTGCACATTTAGATTAAATATCACCTGCACAGAAACCAGGTGTATCCAACGTGTCCCTTGTTTGTTCCTCGAGATTTCTGAAAATTGTAACCTAGTCTCTATAATTTAATTGGATGCTATCATGTCCAAGCGAACAGGATAAAGGCAGAAACTACAGGAGTATGAATTGTTAAGCCAATGACTCTGAACCTGGACTGCACATTAAGATGAACAATGATAAAGATTTACCCAGACCCACTGACTAAGAGCCTCTGGGAGAAGAGCAAAGCAGTCAGTGTCAGTATAGTTCAAGTGAGGGTAACATCAGGCAGGGTTGCAAACATTGGCTTAGCCAATTGTCCCCTAGTTCCAGCCTCTCCTGATCAATTACATGGTCTTCAGCTTCTGTACATTAAAAAGTAAGTGTCAGTTCTCAAGTCATATCTTAGTTGAACCAGTATCTCTGCAGACATTTTCTAGACATTGACATTTTAGAAACTCTTTGGGTAATTATAACATGAAGCCAGGCCTGAGAACCACTGGCCTAAAACAAATCAAAATTAGTGAAGGTGTTTTCTGTTTAGTGATTGTTTGGAGATATTTCATCATGTTTATCCTCTTCAAGCATGTAGACTAGAGAAATAATAAACATGCCATTCAGAACCTGTGCTCACTTTACAGTGGAATCTTTTCTCTCAGCCCAAGAGTGAGATGAACCCCTGACACAGAGACATAAATCCCTCATTTCAGCTGGGTAGCCCTCCAAAAGTTTGTCATTTAAGTGGTTATTCATTGCTTAGAAAATATTTACAGAAATAATTATATAGAATGATTAGTTTCTCAGTAGCTTAAAAAAAGGAAGGAAGGAAAGAAGGAAGGAAGGGAGGGAGGAAGGAAGGAAATGAGAGAAGGAGGAAAGGAAGAAGAAAGAAAGAAAGCCTACCTCACTTAAGTCATGAAGTAGAAATAACTTTAATACATATGCAAGCACACATGCCTCTGTGTGTGTGCACGTGTGTGTGTGTGTTGTGGTACTGAGGATTTAACCCAGCACGTTCACACTGAGCAACATCCTCACCTCCCCAACAACATCTTTTTTTTGAGATAGAGATGCGCTAAGTCACTAAGTTACCCAGGTTGGACTCAGACTTCTGATCCTCCTGCCTCAGCCTTCCAGAGTGCTGGGATAACACATATGTGTCACCATGCCCAGCTTACATACTTCATCTTTAACTGACCTACCTGCCTATTACTGTGTCTTACTCATCCTTCTTGGCCTGTATTCTTAACACTTAATTCTCTAAAATGAATATTTTGTCTATATCTGGACTCAGACTTCTGATCTTCCTGCCTCAGCCTTCCAGAGTGCTGGGATAACACATATGTGTCACCATGCCCAGCTTACATACTTCATCTCTAACTGACCTACCTGCCTATTACTGTGTCTTACTCATCCTTCTGGGCCTGTATTCTTAACACTTAATTCTCTAAAATGAATATTTTGTCTATATCAAGGATATATATTGCTATGTTGGCAATCTGATGTGGGATCCTAAGCTTTTTAAATAAATAGTGTTATTCACAATACAATTTTCACGGGAAACGTATTCTATAACAGACCAGAATAAAGGAAAATAATGGATCAAGGGACTCTTATCTCCACGAACCTCCTCACACTCAAAACTAATAACTTCTACACGCTCCACCCACAGCCAGTAAAGAACTGTCTCTCTGGGGTCGACTGTGACACTAACAAGGCAGGCTGCTGACCATCACAGCCTCGCCTGCCCCATAGCAGAGATTGCAGTAAGCAGAAAAAGACTAATTCTCTACATCTGTCTTCTTCTTTACTCCTCTGAAACTTACTGATTCCTTCCCAGTTCTAGGAAGCATAAATTAATCATTTTCAAATACTTAAAACTCAGATCTATATTAAGAAAAAGGTCAAGCTAAGCCTAATTTCAAAATATATGCTACCTGTGAATTCACCCTGAGGACTTTTCTTAATTCACAGTATGGAAGAAAATCAGAGCATAGATAAAACTCTTTAAAACCACCCAAATTCCATTTCCTGAAGTTTCCTTTTCATCTGACTCAAGAATCATTACCTAAGAGTGGGACTACCCAAGAGTTTATATCCTAGACAACTGAAAATATTTTCACACCCCTATATAAGAAATACTTATTAATCAATTTGTGGTGGTGCATGTCTGTAATCTCAGCATTCTCGAAGCTGGAGAAGGAGGATTTCAAGTTTGGATCCAGCCTGCACAATGTAGTGACTGTGGCCCTGTCTCAAAAGTTTAAAAAAAAAATGGTTAGGGATATTGCTTGGCGTAAAGGCCCAGTACTGCAAGAGGGAGAGGTAGGAGGGAAGGGAAGGTGGGGGAAAGAAGAAGGAAGGAGAAAGGAAGGAAAGAAGGAAGGAGGGAGGGAGGGAAAGAGAGAAAGAAAAGGAAGGAAGGAAGGAAGAAAGAAAGCATCACTCCGTTAGCCTCTGATGGAAGCAATGACTGGGGTGGTAACATTTGAAGGTGGAAAGAAGGACGTGAGCCGAGAAGAGAAGGACCATGAGAAGACAGAAGTTCAGAAAGGGAAGGGGACTTCATGTCAGCACCTCCAGAAAGCACCAGCTTGCAGATCCTCACATTCAGCTCAGCGATAATGATTTCAGGCTAGATTACCAGATAATTTAAGGTGTTGTAAGCCACCCAGTTTGTGGCAATTTGTTACAGCAAAAATAGAAACCTAATATGCCATACTTACAGACTTCAGTTTCTTCTCTATGAAAAGAAGCAAAAAATTCTGTTGGGAGCATTTTTTCTCAATACAGAGATTATCTTTGTTCAAAAGCTATTTGATACAAGCCTTCCTTTCTGAGGGCTTATCTTAAATTAGAGGTAAAATATCACAGGAAGGAAAAAATAGCATTTGGTAAATTTTTAAAATTACAACTTATCTAAAAGGTATTTTCCATGGCTGGAGACAGTCTTTGTGGGGAAAATGGTCTTTAAATAGAGAAAATAATGATCCAAGTTTCAGATTCCTGCATTATGGTTTTATTACATATTATGTCTGGGTTATATTAAATTTCTGGAAATCAGGGTTTATAATGGAATGGCTGACAGACCCTTAACTTTAATAACCTTTCCAAGTACTACAATAGTGAGCATTACTTTTTAATGTCATAAAATGATGGTTAAAACACTACAGAATTTTCTCAAGACAGATAAGCAGGTGTTCAAGAGACCGGAACTATTTCAACTTCATTGATTTGTGGTCTATCTCATATTGAAGGCCAAAAGTTTTATTGAATTCCCACAGTAGCCTCTCCAAACTTAATTTTCCAAAATGGCAGGACTATTTCAGGTTTCCCCACATATATTAATTTCTTCATCTTAACAGTTGTGCTTCTGTATTTTTAGTTACTAGGCATAATGAAACAGAATCCATGGACAAAAATGTAAGTTATTCTGTTCTGTTTTTATTGTTGGACATTTCAAGGTACATTGTGTATAATAAAACCCAATGCATAATTTCTAAATCATATAACCTAGTAACACAAGTCCCCAACCAGTCATTTAATATACAACTATGTTTCTGCCACTTTTAGAACTGTGAATATGATGTAACTTCTCAGTCCAGTGTGACGTGGTGTAAAACATGTCTCATAACCCCTTCCCGCTCCCATAACTTTTCAACTCACCCTCTACTCAGTATCTGTAATCATTATGCTGCCTCTGTGCAAGTAAAATGGCTATCAGAAAAACCTCAGTAAACTATCAAATATTTTATGTGTTTTGTTAGCATTTTCTGCTGCTTTATATAAAAATCAATACACTTGTAACTGTAGGACCCAAACTTAGTGATTTAGTGAAACTGATATTTATTGCAGAATAAAATAAAAATACCATCAGCTCTCCAGACCACATAAGGGAGAAAACTAGAAGCAAAATACTATTTTTTATATTTCAGCAGAATATCATTTAGTTTAGAAAGTAAAAGCAAAAAATACTGCATTTTGGCTGGTTAGAGAGGTAATTTGTGAAGAGATTTAAATGAGGCCAGTCCATCTACACACTGTGACTCCTTCACACCAGATAGACAAGAAGTGTGTGTACTTAAAAATCTTTCCCAGTTAGAAGGAGGAACTCACTGCACCTCATAGCAGGTTTCTGTAAGTGTGTAGCTGTAACTGCTATTCTAGATTAACACCAAGGTTGTCTCAAAGGTCTCAAGAACCATTTTGTACCATATTATTGTCAACCAAAGACCATGTCCCTGAAAGGACAAACTAACTGATACCAACATTAGTAGGCCAAAGTTTTTCTTTGTTTAGCTTTGAAAATATTCTTTTTTATTTTCATTTTTTAAATTTATTTTAAAAATAAAAGGAAAACATATTAACAGACAGACATCCATTTTAAAATAGCATAAGAACAATACAAGCAATACAGTTACAGACAAAGTAGTAGGAAATTATCAATGGCCATTGTATTACATAGTGATTTCTTCAAAGTGGTTTGTCAAGATAACAAATAGAGAAATGCAAGATTGATCAAATAATTAATCATTAACTGTTTCTTTCACTAAAGCAATAGAAGTCAGTAGTTCAACTATGTTAGCTATCCTGTATATACATACATACATAATTTTCCTTTATACATACATAATTTCCTTTTCTTTCCTTTCTCTTTTTACTCACCACAGTTGCTCTTTAGTTTTGAGCATGTTCCTTTCATTTCACAATGTCTGTCTTACTTACTAATATTTATTCACTCTTTCTGGTTCTTATACTAGTGAGACAATATGTTGCTTACACATGGAGGTCTTGTTTATTTCACTTATGAGTATGGTCTCTAGTTGTGATCATTTATTTGTAAAAGCCCAAAGTTTATCTTTCTTTATAGCTGAGTAATATTCCACTATATAAAAGTACCACAATTTTTTTATACAATCCTCATTGGATGAGCATTTGGGTTGCTTCCACAATTTAGCAATACAAATTGTGCTGCTATAAACATGGGTGCACATATATTGCTGTGATATGATGTTTCCAGATTTCCTGGGAAAATACCCAGAGGGGGAATGGCTGGGTTGACTGGGACCTCCAGACCTAGTTTGCTAAGGAATCTCCAAACTGATTTGCACAGAGGTTTCACCAATCTGCATTCTCACCACCAGTGGAGAAGAGTTCCTATTTCTCCACAGCCTCGCCAGCATTTGTTATTGGTTGAGTTCTTAATGATAGCCATGCTTACTGGGGTGAGATGAAATCTCAGTGTTGTTTTAATTTGCATTTCTCAAATGAGTAATGACGTTGAACATTTTCTCATGTATTTATTTGCCCTTTGTATTTCTTTATCTGGGAAATGTGTTGTCTTGGTTACTTTACTCCCATTGCTGAGACAAAATACCCAACACCCAAAATGAAGGAAGGAAAGGTTTATTCAGCTTACAGTTTGCAGAGGTTTCAGGCCATACCTGGTTGGCTCAGAGGCAGGGTGGCACATGGCAGAGGGCAAACTGTTCAGGGCAGCAGAGCACAGCAAAAACCAGAAGAGCAAAAGGGAGGAATGGCTGCAAGCGGTCTCTTTGTTTCCCTTACCTTGTAAACAGCCTATCCCCACCCAGGGGGTGTGTAGCTCTCACATGATGTCCATTTGCTCCTCTTCCACAGACTCAGGATGTGTACAAAATAAGCACCCTGGCTTCCTCAGCCAAACCTCTAGACCCCCCATGTTGACACAATGTATCAACCATAACGTGTGTTCATCTCAATGCCCATTTTTGGATTGGGTCTTTGAATTTGAGGGGGCTGGTGTTGTTTTAATTCTTTGTATGTTCTAGATAGAAGATCTTTGTCTGAGGGACATCTAGCTAGTATTTTTTCCCAGTTTGTGGGTTTTCTTCTTACTCTGCTGCTGATTCTTAGATGTGCAGAAACTTTTCAGTAGGATGAGATCCCAGTTGTTGATTCTTTGAAGTATTTCACTGCAGTTTGGTTTTTGTTCTTGAACTCTCTGCCTACCCCTGTCTTCCATATTTTTACCTACCTTCTCTTCCAATAAATTTAGTGTTTCTGTTTTAATATTGAGGTCTGTGATCCATTTTTACTAGAGGTTGGTGCATGGTGATAGACTTGGGTCTATTTTCAACCTTTGCCAGGTGGCAAGCCAATTTTTCCAGCACCATTTATTAAAGAGGCTATCGTTCTTCCAATGAATTTGTTTTGCCTCTTTATCAAATATTAGGTGGCTGAGTGTGTTTGTGGTTGTGGCTACATCTTCCGGTCTGTTCCATTGATCCTCTAGTCTGTTTTTTAGCCAGTACCAGGTTGATTATATTAAGGTGGCTTTGTAGTATAATTTTAGGTCAAGGATTGTTATTCCACCTGACTAATCTTTGTTGCTCAGGATTACTTTTGCTATTCTGAGTCTCTTCTGGTTCCAGATGAATTCAAGGAATGTTTTCTCTAGATCTGTGAGATATGCCAATAGTAATTTATTATTATTATTTTTGTCTTTTTGAGACAGGGTCTCTCTATGCAGTTCAGGCTGGCCTTGAGCTCACTTTGTAGCCCAGGCTGGTCTCAAACTTGCAACGATCCTCCTGCCTCAGCCTTCCAAGTGCTGGGATTACAGGCATGCACCACCACGCCCAGTGCCAATGGTAGTTTAATGGAAACTGCATTGAATCTATACAACAATTTTGGTAGTATAGCCATTTTCATAATGCTGGTTCTTCCTATCCATGAGCAAGGAATGTTTTTCCATTTATTGAAATCCTCTTTGATCTCTTTTTTCAGAGTACTGTAGTTTTCATTGAATAGATATTTTACTTCTTTTGTTAGATTGATTCCTAAATATTTCAATTTTTTGGAAGCTATTGTGAAAGGTATGGATTCCTTAATTTCTCTCTCAGTCTGTTGTTTGTGTATAGGAATGCTGTTGATTTTTGGGTGTTGACTTGGTATCCAGCTACACTGGTAAATTTGTCAATTAATTCAAGGAGTCTTCTTGTGCAGTTTTTGTAGTCTTCCATGTCAAATATCATGTCAGCTACAAATACTGATAATTTCACTTCTTCCATTCCTATTCTTATTCCTTTTCTTTCTCTATCTTGTCTGATTGCTCTGGCTAATGCTTCCAGAACTATGTTCAATAGGAGTGGTGATAGTGGGCATCCTTGTCTTGTTCCTGATTTTAAAGTAAAAGCTTTCAGTTTTTGTCCATTTAGTATGATGTTGGCTTTTGGTTTGTCATAGATGGCTCTGATCAGGTTGAGGTAAAGACCATCTATTCCTATTTTCTGTAGAGTTTTTAATCATGAATGCATGTTGGACTTTGTCGAAAGACTTTCTATATCTATTGAGATGATCATATAGTTTTTGTCTTTGGCTCTAATTAATATGGTGTATAGCATTAATTGATTTGTGAATATTGAACCATCCCTGCATTCCTGGGATGAAACCAACTTGGTTGTGGTGTATGATTTTCTTGATGATTTGCTGCATTCTATTTGCTAGTATTTTGTTGAGTATCTTTGCATCTATATTCATTAGGGAGATTGGTCTGTAGTTCTCTTTCTTGGTTTGGTCTTTCCCTGGTTTTGGTATCAGTATAATACTTGCCTCCAATAATGAGTTAGGGAGAATTGCTTCCTTTTAATTTGATTGAAGAGTTTCGAAAGTGTTGGTATTAAATCTCTGAATTTCTTGTAAAATTCTGCTGTGAATCCAGCAGGGCCTGGGCTTTTCTTTGTTGGTAAATTTTTAATCACATTTTCAATCTCATTAATTGATATTGGGTTGTTCAGGATTTTTATATCTTCTTGCTTCAACTTTGGTAGTTCATACACTTCTAGGAATCTGTCCATTTCTTCTGAATTTTCTATGTTGTCATAGTAAAGATTTTCAAAGTAGGTATTAATGATCTTTTGGATTACTGTAGGATCTGCAGTGATTTCATCCTTTTCATTCCTTATTGCATGAATATGAGTTTTTTTCCTTTCTTTTTTTAATAAGGTTGGCTAGGGCTTTATCAATTTTATTTATTCTTTCAAAGAACCAGCTCTTGGACTCATGCTTTGAATGGAAGTTTTGATTTCCTTCAGCTGTTGCCTATGTTTATCTATTTCTTCTCTAGATGTGCTGAGCAATTCTTTCCCCACTCTGCCGGTCTGATTTTTTGACTGGTGAACTGAGGCCATTTACATTTATGGTTATAACTGATATGTGTTGGCTTATCATTGTCGTGTTATTTACTTGCTGTTAGTTTCTTACTTTTTCTACCTGTTTAATTGCTTGCTCTGCTTGAGGGTTCCTTTCTATTGTTGTTCTTGAAATTGCAGTCATTTTCTTCTCTGTCTAGACCATCTTTTAGTACTTTTTGTAAGGATGGTTTGGTACTCATGAAGTTCTTCAGCTGCTCTTTGTCATGGAAATATTTTATTTCTCCATTAAACTTGAAGGATATTTTGGCAAGATACATCAGTCTTGATTGGAAGCTGTTTTGTCCTAGGGCCTGTAACACTTCATTTGAAGCTCTTCTCGATTGGATGATTTGTGTTGAGAAGTCTTCCATGATTCTGATAGGCTTTCCTTTATAGGTGATCTGTTTCTTTTCTTTAGCAGCTTTTAATATTCTGTTCTTTTGTTGGAGATCTGGGATCTTGATTATTATATGTCTAGGCGTAGTTTTATTATGGTTATAACTAGTAGGAGTTCTATATGCCTCATTTATTGTATCTCAGGTTCTGTTTCCATGCTTGGGAAACTGTCTGCTATTATTTCTGCAAATATTCTTTATGTCATTTGTGATACCTCCTGCTGTTTCGTTGACTCCTATTGGTCTGACATTATTTCTCTTTGCCTCATCTTTCAGCTGTTGAATTGATTTTTCCTGGATCCTTTTTGATTTTAAGAGATCCTTCCTTTCACAATCGCTAGCTTCCATGCTGTCTTCAAGGTCTGAAATTCTGCTTCATCTTCATTCAAGCAGTTTTGCAAGCTTTGAATGGAAATTTTGATTTCCTAGAAATCTCTTTGAGTCTGTTTCATGCATTCTAATTCATTCCTATATTATTCATGTAAGGTTTTCATCTGTTGCCTATGTTCATCTATTTTTATCTATTTCTTCTCTAGTTGTGCTGAGCAATTCTTTCATTATTATTGTCATTTCACCTTTTGCCTGAGAGATTATTTCTGATCTGATCTCCTCTATGGCCTGATGGAGTTGTTTCTTTACTTCCACAGCAATCATTTCAGCAATTTCAGGTGGGTGTTTACCAAGTTCTCCTATGTCAATGTCTCCTGGACTTGTTCTGAGTGGAGTAGAGTTCTGATATTGTGTTCTAGTCCTTTACCTTGTCATGTTTGATGCCAGAGGCAGAATATTCAGTCTCCCTCTTCTCTGGCAGCTCAATAAAGGTCACTGGTGGCCCTAGTTTTACTGGTGTTCAGACTTGCCCATCAGTGTCTGCTGAGATGTGCTGCTTATTCTAGGGTCTTCTGGCAGATGGTGAAATGTACCTAGTTCTCCCAGGTCTCAGACATGAACTGTTATGTCAACTGGTGGCAGACTCTCTGATCCCATGTCCCCTTGCAGCTTAGGCCATGTGTATGACCCAGAAGTGGGCTGCACTGGTGGCACAATCACAGATTGTCATCATGTGACCTCAGGCAATTCAGGAAGTAGGCAGATCCCAGACACAAATTGCAAGGTCCATGGTTTGTGAAGCACCTAATTCCATGTCTCCAGGCAGCTCAGGGCATGCACAGAAGCCCCATGTGGGCTGTGCTGGCGTGTTCAGGGACTGCCTGTGTCTGTGACCACCAGAAGGTCAGGGTGCAAGTAAAGCCCAGACACAAACTGCAATGGTAGCAGTTCATGCACCCCAGCCATAGTATCTCTGGTGGCCCAAGGCATGTGCAGGGAGGGTCCAAATGCAAACCCCAATGTTAGCAGCTTCTGAGCCTTCTGAGTGAGGACCTCTGGTTTGTACCAGGTGCACAGAGGGCAGAGACTCATACTGTAATGGCAGTGGGGTCTCGTGTCACCTGCTCTGCCCCCAGGAAGTAGATGGGAAGTACCCGGTTATCTGGGCTTTCAGTTGTGAACCGTGGTGTCAGTGGGTTGCAGAACGCCTGATTCTGTGTCTCCAGTCAGTTCAGTGTGCCCAAAGGATGAAAACATTCTTAACAGATACATAAAAATGTATATATTTATGGAGCATCATGTGATGTTTGATAGCTATTATTTAGACATGTGGGCACCAAACCATCTGATATCCCAACTTATCTTTAGTATCAACTGTAATAGTGACAAACTCCTCCTGCAAGAGGAATGCTGTGCACAAGTCAGCTGGTTTATGAATAGACATACAGCTTACAGTGCATCTGAACCTTTACTTTCCTCTCTGCATTCCCAGACAGTCCGTAAAACCTAGAGAATAAGAGAATGTTGGAAACATACCAATAATAAAATAGTAACACGATAATCAAAATGTGTTGTAGTACACACCTTGAATTCCAGCTACTACGAAGGCTGAGACAATGTGATCATATGCTGAAAGCTAGCCTGGGCAACTTAAGGAGACTGTATCTCAACATGAAAAATAAAAAGTAATGAGGATGTGGCTCAGGGATCCTGACTTCAGTCCTGAGAGTGAGAGGGAGAGAAACTCAGTTTAATCAATATATATATGAAGCTTCTATGCAGGCAAACAATTAACTTTGTTAAAAATAAAAAAAAATTACTTATATGTCCCTTTAAAAATAACTATCAGTTTGAAATTCTTTGACAATAATGCACTTATGCAACTCCCACTGTCAAGGCGTACTTGTTACTATTTTGACAAAATTGTTGATTTTATCAAATTCTATCTGCTTCATTGAAATCTCATAGTGCTTTCACTCAATTGAAAATGCCAAGAAACTGAATTGAAAGAGGAACTTTAATGTTTGAATAATGAAAAAAAGTTGCACAATACTGTATAAGTTGCTTCTCCGAGCCACAAAGTGTGAAACTGCTAATTTACACAGTATTATTCTCATTATTAACAGACTGCATTTTTGGTGTGTTTACGAACATCATTCATCAGGAGCAAATCAAACTGGACTTTCTTCCCCATGAAATAGCAAATTCAGCTGAGCTTACCTTCCTGTTGATGTATCAGGTAAACAGTATGCTCAGGAAGCATGGTGAAAAGAAGAAAAATAAAGGAAGCTGGAATTCTAAACCTCAGATACTGCATCTCTGTACTGGAAAATCTGTGAAAGGACAAATGCCATTTTTGACACATAACAATATTCATTGTGACATGACTTGAGTTATAATATTTCCCCACCCTTCTCTGAGCAAATTCTGTGTAAAACTTACCTGAAGTTATCCTATAGGATCAAAATTGTGTTTTAATATTTATTGGAATAAACACCGCTTGTTGCTGCTTTACATATTGTTATCTTCGAAGTGTGTGTTCAGGCTAACACATACAGATATACACTATTAATCTAATTTCCTGTCTTCGATTATTGCTTAGCATTAAGTGATATAATACAATAGTAGAACCATGTTAGCCCTCCTGCACATATGTATATTCATGAATATTCCTCTATACATACATACAT